>PVLA01013998.1:0-33303 GCA_004027455.1 Hydrochoerus hydrochaeris
TGTCAGGAGGCATCTGCAGACCACCTTGCTATCACAGGAAGTGACACACAACTGCCTGCATCTTACTGTGCTAGAAGACCCCCAGGGTGACAAGATGCGGAGGTAGAAGCCAGTGATGCTGAGAAGCCTGACTCTATGTAGACCCAGGTCAGTGTGTGTGCCCGTTCCTTAGCTTATTACAACCATAACAGAAGCTCAGTTTTAAAAAACAAGTTAACTTAAAACAGGTCTACTCACAGCCTAGGTGGGCTCAGCCATGCTGGTCACACAATGGCGAAGTCACCTTGCAGAGTGAGTCTCCGAATGTAGCTTGATCTCATTAATAGCTTAACCCACTGGTAGGTTCTTAGCTGCATAATTATTGCGAGCTGCTGGGAAGTGTTGGAGGGAGAGCCGAGTTGGGGGAAGAAGGTCATCAGGGGTGTGTCCTTGAAGAGTGACCCAGTCCCTCCTCTCTCCCTGCTCCTGTCTGCCTCGAGGTGACACATGTGCTCCGCCATGAAGTTCTGCCCCAGCAGAGGTCCAGGAACAATGGAGCCTTGTTACTACAGACTGAACCCTTGAAACCAAGAGCCAAAGTAAACGTTTTTATTTTCTTTGAATTGGTTTTCTCAGGTATTTTGTCATGGCAATGGAAAGTTAACATACCTAATGTCCAAGTCCTGAAGAAAAAGCCTAAGGATGGTTCCCTGTGGAAAAGAACTGAAGAGATAAAGCAACAAAGTTCAACACACAGTCCTGCACTGGCTCCCAAACTGGAGAGTGCTTTGCCCTGTTTTCATCCAATTGGTAAAATTTGAATAATATCTGTTGATTAAATAATAATATTGTGTCACAATGAACCGCCTAATTTTGACTGCTGTAGGAGAATATCCTTGATTCTTGGGGAAATCCATACAGAGTAATTCTGAGATAAAGTCACATCAGCTCTGCAACCTCCTCACAAGCCATGGTGACAAGCATGAAGAGATAAGATAAAGTAGCCACGGTAAAGTGACACCTGCAAGAAACCTGGAACTGTCTCGAAATTAAAATGCCTTGTGGAAGGGAACCTAGATCTCTGTCCCGCTGCTATCCAGGAATCACTGAGCATGCAGGCCACAGAGCAATTCCCGCCTGGCTCCACCTCCACGGCACTGCCTCGCTACAGAGAAGGCGCCCCCATTGACACCAGGAGAGCGAACCCTCCCGACCCATCCATTGGCCCTCTATAGACAAAGAGAGGCTCTTTAAAATCAGAAGACACTGTACCTCTTGTCCAAGAGGACACAGTGCTTCCTCGCCCCTTCCACACCCCTAAGAAGTGTCCGTCTGGGGTTACCCTGAGCCTGGACACCCACTCACAAGCCTCTGTTTTGTCTGCCAGATCTGCACAGGCTTCTGAAGAATGCCGTGAATGTGCTGTTGCTGAATGTGGTTCATATGCACAAAATTCCTGCCGCGCCTCTGTCCACATTTCCATCATCCATGCCCTTTTCTCCAATAGGCTGTTTGACAAGGACGCCAGAGAAGGAGAGGAGGCGTGGACAGACAGGGCTGCAGCCCACCTCGCCCCGGGCTTTCATTTAGTGAGCACCTACTGTGTGCCACCGGCGGGGCCCGAGAGGCAGCAGGGAAGAAGGCGGGCTTAACTCTGTCTTCGCAGAGCCTGCCGGAGGACACAGGTGGGGTGTCCCAGAGCGGAAGCTCGGGGACAAGGGCAAGGCGAGCCAGTGTACCCCGTGGGGTTTAGGAAAATCTTAAGCTGGAGCAGGATTTCATCAGAGTTAGGTCAAAGGAAGTTGGAGAGAGAGACGGAAGAGACTGATTTTCACTTATAAAAATGAACACCCACATTTTCTTAAAAAGTCAACAGGAAAAAAATGAAAGCACTGTCAGTGGGGCTGCAAGAGGGTTCAACCGCTATGGAAAATAAGGAAACAAGATGGACATTCCTCGAAAAATTAAAAACGTTAATTACTTTTAATACAGTGTGATCCAGCAATCCAGCTCCTGGGCAGAGGGCTGAGGCGCTCGAGCCGCCTCTCAGACATTTTCCTCCCCGTGTTCTGTGCACAGCAGCCCGGAGCTGGAGGCGGCCCCATCTCCTCTGCAGAGGGACAGAGGGGGCAGAAGCGCTTTACACGTGGGGCGAGGAAGGAAGTCCCATCGCACGCCACGTGCCAGAGAATCTCAGCCAAGTTAGGCCAAGGACAAAGGACAGTCACAAAAAGACCAACACGTACTCGGCTTGTGTGGGGCACCGGGAATGGTCAGGCAGAGGACAAGACAGTGGGCTGGCGGCTGCCCGGGAGGGAGTGGGGAGCCCTGCTTGTGTTTTGCAAGCTGAAAAGGTTCTGGGGCTCTGCTTCGTGGAAACAGAATTGCAGCCCTAGACACTGAGCTGCATGCTCAGGCAGGAGCGAAGGTGGTAAATGCCACGTTGTGTCGTTTATTTTTATCTTAGCTTTAAAAAGCCAGGAACAATGAGAGCCGAATTCCTTCCCGCCCTGAGTAATCCCTGCTAAGCACGAGGTTCAGAGGGATGACGTTGATCGGTGATCGGTGACTGTGAGGGCATCACGGGGCCCCGCCCGCTTCTGACCTGGCCCCTAGCAACAGAGCAGCAGCTTCCCCCATGAGGACCTGGGCATGACATCTGTGACACTGGCTCACCCAACGCGCCGATCCACAGGGAGGACACGGTTAGTCTTTCAAACTTCCCCACCAGCTCACTGCTCGCTGACTCCAAACCACGAACCTATAGATTAGGGTTTGACAAACAATCACCGGCAGGATAAACCCCAGCAGCTGCTGTCCCCAAAAATAAAACCGGCTTGGGCCGCAGCCACACCTGCTCCTTTCCATACCGCCGCAAAGGCGTCCACGGTACAGTGGTGGACACAGAGCCCGGTGGCCTGCCCAGCCCAAAATGCACTGTTTACCTCTCACACAGCAGTCGGCTGGGCCAGGCCGATGTAGGGGACATCTTGGGGAGGGCCCTTGGCTTCTCGGAGTGTACGTTCTGGTTAGGTATTAACTGTTCCATTTGTTTTTTAGGCAGTAAGAGTCCAGCTCGGTCTGCTAATGAAACTCGATTTCTCCTTTAAGTGGAGCTTGGCCTCACAGCGGGCCCTCCGGGGCCGCCCTCAGGCCAGGCGGCCTCCTGCACAGAGGAGGCAAGGGGCGACAGGGTCCTCTGTCCCTCCGCCAGCCTCCTCTCATTTGCTCCAGTCAATTCTGTGCACACACGCATGCACACACACCCACGGCAGGGGCAGGGCAGGATGAGACAGTTCTCTTTGATTCGGTTCGGTTCGGTTCTGGTGGTGATGCCCTGTTAATTGGCTTTGCAGCCATCTGTATAGCACACCGAGATGCCATGTGGCCCTTGGAGACTCTGGCCTTGGTCCTCGCTCCCCTCTCCAGCAAGCTAAGCCACCCACAGCTGACCGTCACCACCCCCAGGCCACTCTGCACGGCCCCCTCCACGCCTCAGCATTGCCCGAGACAAGGGTCCCTTGCAAGGTGATCCACTGTGTTGGGGACTCTCCTGCCTGCGGCCCTCGCTCTCGTGACCTGCCACTGCTGCCCGCTTCTCCTACACCTCCAGCCAGTGTCCATCAGCAGCCCCCACCCCAATCTCCTACCCCATCCTAAGAACCCTTTGCTCACCTGACTTCTGGCCGGCACGGCCTGGCTGAGTCCGTGTGACACGACATCAGGAGGCATTTTTGGCAGTCACACCTGGAGGCCCGTGACTGGCTCTAGAGTGACCAGGAAGAAATGTCCTGCAGCACACAGGATGGCTGCCATGGTTTCAGTGTGTCCCCAGAGTGCTGGGGGCGGAACCCTGGTCAGGAGGACTCTGCCGGCATGGATGAGTGGATGCTGCTGTCTTGGGAGTGGCTTTTGTCCTGGCGGTGGGCCCACTGATCCTCTCTTGCTGCCCCTCACTACCCGCCCAGTGCCCTCTTCCAGATGCCAGCGCCCTCACATCAGGACGCCCACCCTCTGGAATTGTGAGGAGCAATTTTATTTCCTTTATAAATTTCCCAGCTTGTGGTGTTCTGTTATAGCAACGCACAACAGCCTCAGACAACAGTCCTTCCTGACAAAGGAGATGCAGCCCGAACTGCCCACGGGCCAAGACCAAGGCCCGCCGGCCGCTGTTCCTCAGAGACGGCATTGGAGGGTGGGACGAGGAAGCAGGAAGAAAAGGGTTTAGGGCTTCAGTCAAAGTGTAAAAAGTCCCATTAGAAACCCTTTATTCTTTGTATTAAACGTGCCTGATGCCGGGCACTGGGGGTGCATGCCTGCAACCCCAGCTACTAGAGAGGCTGAGGCAGGAGGAGCACAAGTTTGAACCAGCTGAGACAACTTAGCGACTTAGCAAGACCCTGTCTCAAAATAAAAAATAAAAGGGCAGGGGGTGTAGCCCGGAGTTAGGGGCGGGGGTGTAGCCCGGTGTGAAGGCCCTGGACTCAGTCCCCACAGAAAATCAAAGCTCCTAAGGGTGAGTGGCTCCGAGAGAGTTATCAGGGCCTCCTGGGTCCCAGGGACCCTCTCCTTGTTTGACGTCACCCCAGCCAGTGCTGATGTCACTGGACCAGCTCCTGCCCAGCCTGGTACCCTACTTTTCCCAAGAGGGCTGTCACCTCCAGTTACCATCTGTCACTGTGGGACCAGAGGCAGCAAAGGGACTGGTGGCTCCTGGTCTGTCTAATCCACCTGCCTGTCTGCGCCCCCCCGGCTGCCCCAGCCCATTGGTGCCAAGAGGCCGGCAGTGCCTGCACTGGCTTTCCCCACCACGACCCGCCCTGGCCCCCGCCTCTCCAGAGGGCACAGCACCCACCACCCAAAACCCACTGCTGTGGGGGCCACGGGGCGAGAGGAAAGTTGACGTCCCCCGGGTGCCGCCAGCGTCCCCCTTCCTGGCAGCTTGGGCAACTAGGTTCTCACACAGCCTTGGGCAACGGTTCTCCAACCTACACGTGATCACCACCGCCGGGAGAACTGGGGTGTCCGGGGCGCAGGCTCCGTCCCAGCCTGCCTGTCGGAGGCCCAGAATCTCTGCTTTCAGCCGCTGCGCTGGTTTTCACAGCGCACACAAGAGTGGGAGGCGGGCGGCGCTGGGAACGGCCTGACCCAGCTAAAGGCCCTGCGGCTGTCACCGCGAGCCCCAGCGCCAGCCCAGCACGCGGTTCAGGCCTGCTAACTTCGGGGGTCCTGCCTCGGTGCCCGTTCAGTGGCTGCTGACTGCTGCTGTCACTCATGTCGCTTTTATCACCCCATTCCCTGTTCATTCAGCTTTCGCCAGGTGCTGGGTACCGTGGTAAATGCTTCACATCGTTAGCGCTTCCCGGTCTGAAACGGTGGGGAAACTGAGGCGGTGTTCAAATGCCGCAAGAAAGTGTTACAGACGAGACACATCGCCATTCGGGCCCTGGCTTCCGTCACCCCCATCCCTGCATTCTTGCCTCTTTAGGAAGCAGTTCTGGAGCCCGCTTTCACGAGGGTCTTGAGAGCATGGTTAAAAGTATGGTGAACGCCGCTGCCGAACTCATGAAACAGGGCACTTGGTCCTCAGCCAACTTCTCCACTGAATCTGGCACCATGACTTCCGGCCCTTCCCCAAGGCTGAGAGCACTGTGAAAGGGAGAGATTGTTCAATTCAGGACATGAAGGCACCACCACAGTGCAACAAAGAAATTCACTTACACACACACACACACACACACACACACACACACACATTTCTAAACCCTTGGAAATCCCTGAGTGATAAGGATGTCACTGTCCTGTGAGAATGACCCAGCCCTACCCCTGTCTTGATAGCCCCGGGGTGGGAGCTGGTTCCTAGAACAATCAGTCACAGTCTAGAAGGCTTCTAGACTTCCCTAACCTGCGGGAAAGAAGGGAATTAAGCCGCCGTGGCTGACTGCACGCAGCTGGAGCCAGTGCTGGAATGGATGGCCGGACACCCCCTGCGGGACAACGGACCCTGAAACGCACTCAGACTCGTGTTTACCGCAGGAGCATCACCCTCTTTCCCCGGGTGAGAAGCTGAGCTGGGACACGGTGCACATTCCCACGATCCTGCAGGAGGAAGCAGCAGGGCCAGAATTCGCATGCAGATTTGCTCCGCTTCAGGGCTGATCTCTTGTTAATGAGGAGGCCAGGTTCGCACGCCACCGTGCCTCGCGCTCTGGGAAGGTGCAGGTGCCTGACATCTCCATGTTACAATGCGGTTCCTGTCATCACCTCCCTGATGTCTGCCAAACCCGCCCGATTATCAGACCCACCTGAGGCGCTCAGTAAAATGAGAGATTCCCAGCCGCTCCCTGGAGATTCTGATCTGGCGTTCGGGTGGGGCCTGGGGTTCCTTTGTCTGACAGATGCCTCCGGTGATCCTAATAGTCAGGCAAGTCTGGCAAACAGGGCCCTTTGCTGCATGGCCCTCAGCCTGCCCAGTTACCCAGCCTGTCTACTGCCAGGCTCTCGTGCAGGACCCACAGATTCTGCACAGCCGGAGAAAGCCTTTCCCCCTCTCTGCTGACCCTCAGTCCTACACTTGGCAGAATTTTAATGAGTTTAACTCAGGATGGCCAAAACCAAAGCCATCAGCAAACTCCTTCCTGTTTCTTGCTCTTCCTTCTACCTACCCTCAGTGAACAGCCCACTGCACCAGTCAGCTTTCCCATTGCTGGACACAGCACTCAACATCCAAAGTTTATAGGACAAGAGATTTAATTTGGCTGATGGTTCCAGGGGAGTTGGTCCATGGCCAGCTCACTCCAAGGAGGAGACATCATGGCGGCAGAGCACAGTGGAACAGAGAGGCAGAGAGCAGTCTACTGTGAATAACTCACAGGACTCATGAGGACCCAAGGTCACACTTTCATGACCACCCAGAAGTGTGCTCCACCAATCCCTTGGGAAGACCCCAAAGCCAATCAAGTTGACACTGCACCCACCAATCCACCCAGCAGCCCAGCCAGGAATCTTTGGTACCTTGTTCCATCTCTACTTCACTCCTTTTGGTCATTCTCCAGTGATTCCTACCTCTAATAACATAGATCACTCTTGCCTCTGTTCCCATTCTTAAATACACCCCACTTCACTTTTCACCAAGACCAACTTACTAAAGATGTCTCTGCTTTCATTCTTTTCTTCCTTCACCTATTTACACACCCCACAGGAGGCAGGTCCCATGGCCCAAAGATGGCTGCAACTATGCTTTCCATCTTTTGTGCTTTTCTAGAATTTTCCACTACCTCACCAAGAGTCTGTCTCCCCTTTCATAAACATGGGCGCACTTCATTAGCGATTATTCGACTAATGGAGTCCACAGAAGACCGACCTGCTGCCAAAGAGCCTCAAACTGTATGGGGAAGGAGAAAAGATACTGAGCCAGCTCATGCTTCAGCCCTGAAGTTTTAATTCCAATCACTTCCCAGCTACAACCACAGCAAAGACCCCAGCCAGAACTAACCAGCTGAGTCCTCCCCAAATCCCTGACCCCAAGGAATCATGAGAGATAGTTTCAAAAATTGTTGTTAAGCCAGTAATAGTCAGTATTACACAGTAATAGTCAGCACAATTTTAGGCAAAATAAATTTAACAAAGCTGATCTGAGCAAAGAATGATTCATGAATTAGGCAGCACTCAGAACTATAAGAGGCTCCGGGGAGCTCGCTCCTGGGGTGGGCGGTCAGCTTTCACAAGCTGAGCAGGAAAATGAGGAACAGAGAGAACCCTGTGAGTCACAAGGAGGTTTTACTTAACCCCTCTGGGGCATGGTCTGATGGGTTTGTTGCTTGTCACTGGCAAGAGCTCAGCCCTTGGTTATTGGCTCAGATCTCGCTCTTTGTTACAGAAGTGGTGGTGCTTCAGTCCCCGGACTCCATCCTCTCCACAGCTGTGGTCACAAAGTGAACTGGAGAAGCACCGAAGCCACTTTCCCTCTAAGGTCTGCATCGCCTGTAACCATTGAATTTGATTTGGTTCTTGTCCAAACTGTGGAAAGAATCAAGTTCGAGAATCCAGGTACCACTGTATTCTCCCAAATTTGGTGTCTATTTCTTTACCTACAAAGATAGGTTGCAGTTAGCTCATTAGAGATTCAAAGTACAGAGACAAATGCAGGCTCAGGGCTTCCTGCTTCTTTGGCTTTGAAAACTTCCTTCCTTTGCAAATCACCCAGCCTCCCATATTCTGATACAGCAACAGGAAACAGACCGAGACAACAGTGATCTTAAAGTTACCTTGCAGTCAGCATGGAAATCGGGAAGAAGTACCTGGAAACATTTAGTAGAGGCTTGTTTTGGTTTGTGTCTCGGGGTGTCCCTGAAGCCTCCTGTGACCTTAGCCCTTTGGAAAGCGACTGGACCACAGCAGCATCATAGCTGACTTGCCGTGAGGAGGCGCGGCCTGACGGGAAGTTGACATCTCCTTCCCCGCTCCGCCCTTCACTCCCTACTTCCTGTCCGCCATGCCCTGAGCAGCCTGTCCTCTGCCCTGCCATCCTGCCTTGGCATCAAGGACCACAGACTGCAAACACGAGCCAAAATAAATCTCTCCTCCCACAAGCTGTGGGTGTCAGATATTTAATCCCCGCCACGGGAAAAGTAACTCAGACAGGGATGAGTGAATGAGTGAATCCAACCATAAAAAATTAAAAGAGACTGTTTTGTCTGCATTTGGGCAGAGCTGGGCTCACAAAGCAGAGGGGCGGCCACTTCTGATTGTCTGGTCCGACACAGCCTTTCTCTGAAGGGCAGCAGGAGGGAAGGACGACCAGGCAGAGGCAGTGGTGTTAGTGTGTCCCTGCCCCATGCTGGAAGAATGTGTCCACGGGGCTAAAAGTGCAGTGTCTTAGCCAGAGCTCGCCTTGGGGACCCTGCTGCAAGTGACAGGAAGTCACCCCTCTGATGTCCTTCACAGCTGCCTCACCTTCTTCTTGCATCAGGGAGCAGCCAGGGACAGTCCCGTGTCCTCTTGGGACAGGACCATTTGCACACCAGCCAGCCTTCCACCTGCCGGAACGTGGAACTCTTTGAGTGGGTTCTCCAAAGCCACTGCAGAAAGGTCCCTCTGCCCTGGGGTGGCATCTTCTGAGTGTGTGCCCTGCCATGGATCCCAGGGTCTGAAGTCACACTGCTCTCCACCAGGGACCCTAACTGGTACTCACCCTTCCCTGTCTCAGGGCCCTTTCTTTTACGAACTTTCCTAGGGTCACATGTCACATAAACTACTTGCATCCTAAGTAGCATGAGCAGGACAGGAAGTGGCTGGGAACATGGCAGGGATCCGAGCGTGGAGGGGCAGAGACCAGAAGATGCAGATATGAGCACAGAGCTGGAACTGGCCCCTGCCCGGGCATCACCGCTCTGCCAGTCCTCTGCCCTGACCGTGCTCACCAAGAAGCCAAGAAGCAGCTGTCGCATGGCTGTGGAGCCCCAGGACTCATGTGAGCCTAATGCAAGTGTCAGGAGGAGGGGTCTGCAGGGGGTGTTGGATGTGGGGGCTCCACCCTTAAGAACAGATTTGCAGTGTCTCCAGGGCTGAGCTCTTCCATTTCAGGACTGAATCAGTTACCATGAGTGCAGTCATGGTAAAGCAAGGCCACCCCTAGTGTTCGGCTTCTTTGACACGAGGCTTCTTGTCCTCCCACTTTGTGCCCTGACCTGAGGCAGCTGAGGCGCACCAATGCCACCTCTTGGACCTCCCAGCCTCCAGAACCATGGACCAAAAAAACTCACTTCCTTCCCAATCGCCCAGGGGTCTTCCCTTCCCATGGTCTGATACAGCAACAGAAAATGGAACAAGACAACCCCAGTCTTCAAGTTACCCCCAAAATGAGCCTGGTGATTCTCCCACACAGGACCCCACCTGTGTGTTTGCCTGCCGTGCCTTCATCCAGGGAGCAGGTCCAGCGCTGGGGACGGCAGCCCAAACGCAAAACAGCGAAGACCACAGCAGTGGAAGGTGCTTGTCTGAGTGTATCCTGTGACCAGCCCCAAGTGAAGAAAGAGCTTGGCATCAAGTGGACAGTCCAGCAGACGCCACCTCCACCTGCTGGCTGTGTGACTGAGGGCGATTTCCTTAGCCTCTCTGTGCCTCCTCTGAACAGAAGTGTGTGCCTATTACCATGTCGCATCCCTAGGGAGGAGAGGGAAAGCAAAGCGGATGCCAAGAGCGAAGATGTGTCCTGTACCTGCACCGACACCTCACGATGAACCGATCACTGTGCATGGCAAACGTGGACTAATTAAAACACATATAGAAAACAAAATGCATGACAAAAGCAGTGCCCAGGTCATCCTGCCACATGCCAGGAGCTCGGAAACAGCCAGTCCCTGCTGCACCCCTCTTCCCACATCCTCTCTCTGTCATAACAAAATAAAAGATCAAGGAAAGATGCACTGGCGAAACATGGGGCGTAATGTATCCAGCATCTCTCGGCCCCTGCTTTGCATGATTATTTCTAGGAGGTTAATACCTCATTACAATAACACGACACCCTAATACCGGTGGGCCCATAAACAGAGGCCCGAGGAAAATAAAACCGTTATAATCATGGCCCAGACTTAATCAGTGGCTAGTGGGCTCCTCCGTGGTTTGACCAGGAGCCAGGAAATACTCAAATAATCAAACTGCAGATGGTGGAATAGCGAATCAGCTTCAATTTAAACAGTGGCAGAGACCCAAGCTCCAGTGGGGAGAAAGGAGAGCTGAGGAACGGGAGGCCGCCTTGCGCAATGCTGGAATTTCCCTGCCTTGGCCTCCCCGGGTAATTGGCCCATAAAATAGGCTTCTTAATGAACAGTAGGCTCGGTCCTGAGAGGTACCCGGGCAGCCTGTCACTCTGGGCCTGGTCTCTGCTTTCAGAGCTGAAAAGGATCCCCAGGGTGACATGAAGGTGGGACATTTTGCTCTCCATCCTGCTGGTTGTGCACAGCCTCTTGGTTACCTAGAAAGAGGAGGAGGTGGACCCACTGGGAGGCTGGAAGAGTGCGATGCAGGGAACACAGGAGAGTCTATGTGACAGTGTCATGCAGGAAGAGGTGGTGTGACCTTCGGGGAGCCCCAGCCCTGGCCACACGTTGGCTATGACCTGTGAGAGACCCATCAAGCAGGGACCTGAATTCCAGCTCTGTGATGGCACTGGTGCATGGTGAGCCATTTCTGGTAGCACCATGTTCCACGGTGAAGGGGGACAGGACAGGAAGCTCCTGGGGGCCCCCAGTACCAGATGGGTCCCTAGGAATCCCCCGCGGGATTCCTAGCTGGTGGGCTCTGTAGCTGTCTGAGATGCAGCAGGAGGTCCCCGGAGGTCATTTCTCCCAACTCTCTGACTTTCTACCAAAGTAAAAGCGTTGGGTCTGCTTTAAGTGATAAATATCACTGAACAGAAAATCTCTCCCACTTCAGACTTCTTGAGCTGGTTTTAAGTGGGGTTTTCTTCCCAAATACTCATTATCCCTACGCGTTCTCACTCATCTGTTTCCCAAGCCCCTGTCTTTGTAGACGAAGTGCGTTCATTTCAGCTCAGTCCTCACCTGAACTGTCACACGTGTGAGGCAGTGACACTGCAGAAAGTCTCGTGGGCCAGCATTTGGGACGCTCTTCCCCCCTCGGGGAGCCTCCCAGGTAGTCGGACCCGGAAGGCACCACGGCAGTCATTAGCCCGGGTTAGCTCAGAGCAGGAGCTCTGGCCACACTGACATCCAAGGGGACAGTGTGCGCACCACCCAGAAGTCACAGCTGAAGACAGTGGGAGCGTCCTTCTCCATCTTCTCCACCTCTCTCGATGGTTGGAAGGTTAAAGCAACGACTGGTACCAGAACTGTCATCTTGGATCACGAGGCAGAAGACACGTGTGGAAGATGGAAGCACGAGACATATCTTTTTATGCAACTGTCATTTTAAATTTGTTTCGGGTCCCTCAAAACTGAACTAAATCTAATTCGTGTATAGTTTTACTCAAACTTCAGTGTAAGGAAACTGAATTCTCTGTAGTTAAGAATATATCTGCTCGTATCTGTTAGGGACTGAATGTTCTCCACCACAACCACCACCCCGGAATTTCTGTATGTTGAAACTCTCCCCCGAAGTGTGACTGTATTTGGCGATCAGCTGCATTTGTGGAGGTGACCGATGAGGTCATGAGGGTGTGTCCTTATAAGGAAAGCTCCCCTGCTCTCTCTCCCAGCGTGGGGAAACAAAGTGACAAGGTGGCTGTCTGCAAGGCAGCAAAGAACCCTCCCCAGAAAACCGCCCTGCCAGACTCTGGTCTTGGGCTTCTCCAGGATGAGGAGAAAATAAATTCCTACACTCAGGCCACGCCATCTGTGGCCTTTCATCAGGACAGCCCGCGCTGACTAAGGCATGCCCACAGTCCACTCCTCTTTAGAAAAAACCCCCAGCAGTTCTTACAAGTCTTCTGGTTTTCATGATAAACAGTCTCTCCAGTTGCCTTAGTGATTCCTTACAGGAATAAAATGTTCTGGATCCTTCCCAGCTGGGGGAATCTCTCTAGAACCAAGTCAATCAGACTGGATCTATGGATGGGATCTACCAGACATGAACCCTCTCTATGGTCCTCTCCAATGCATGCATCCAACACTGACCAGTAGGACTGGACCAGAAAGAACACTGACCAGTAGGACTGGACCAGAAAGAAGACAGCCTCCATAGAAGTGTTGGGCTGCTCCTTCTGAGCCGGGTCCCCAGTCTCAAGGAGACATGTTGTGCATGCAACTTCCAGCAATGACCTTACTGCAAAGATCCTTGGGATGGGGCTGGACGAGAGGTCAGCATACACACTCATCCTATGCCCTCGAGGCCAAAGTAAATCCAGAACAACGGGAAAGCTGCCTCCCAAGTCTTGGGTGGCGACTCAAGTCAGGGGCCTGTTTTCTGCACACTGAGCCATTATTTATTCTTCATGTAGGAGGCAGAAATGCTGAGCACCCAGGAGCTGTCACAGGGCTACTGACCCTGCTCCAGCCACGGGGCTGGGTCGGGGGTTCTCACCGGCCATCCTCACCAGCCATCCAGAGCCACGAGTCTCTCTAGCCACGGTGACTGGGGCAACCTGCAGCCTCAGTCAAACCAGTCAGTCAGTCTCCCCTGGGCTTTTCTGCTGAAGTCATCTGGAAGATGACACCCTGTTTTGGAGGATCTGAGGGGGACGCGAAGTGACTGATAGCTACTGGCCCTCTCTCTCCACCAGCTGACTTTCCCTACCCGTAACGAGGCAATCGCACTGGTGCAGAGTGGAGAGAAGCGTGGAGATAAAGACAAGGCGTCCACTCAGAAGAGGGGTGAGGCCGGATCCAGCCCTACCTGCTACCTACCTTTGAACTTGCAAGTTACATTAGCCAACAAATTTTTCTTTTCCCTTAAGCTAACTGGACTTGAGTATTTCTTCCATCTCATTTCGTTTCTGTCATTTATGTTGTGTGAGGTGTGATCTAGCAGGACGCAGTAGCGGTCTCCACTTGTTGGCCACATCCTGGTCAGACAGTGGCTTCCCTCAGGCTGCCGGGCAGAAGATCATCTCTCTCCCTTGTCTTCTGCCTGTCCAGTCCCAGTGACCCCAGCTGTGTGACCATACCGAGTGCCTTCCTGGGCCCTCACACTCCCAGCAGGAAGTGTAGCAGGAGGCCACCGTGGAAATCTATGTCCCTACACCTGCAAACTCAGTCCTCTAGGGGCCAAGCTGGGCCAGACCAGGGTCCCTGAGTCCTACACTAAGCAGGAGGATGGGGGCGGGCAGGGCAGAGAGGAGTCCCTCCCCCAACCCACACTGTCAGATCCCGGTGCCAGCCATGGAGAGACATGGAGATGGCATCAGTGCTCGCACAAGCACCCGCCCAAGTGAATACAGAACACACACACACACCTCCTCACACTCACAGGCAAGTGTGCCCATTCCCGTGTCCATACACAGGCACAGGGCACCCTCACATACACTGGCTCATCACAGACACGTGCAAACCCCCACACGGGCACACTCCAGAAAGACACGCCCACACCCACAGCATCCCGGCACCCCACGTTCACAGCAGTCACCCCAGAACCCATTTCTCCTTCCTGCATCGGGCACAGTGCCCAGCCTGCAGCTCCCTCTCCAGTGGTACCCAAAGGCCAGCAGTGTCACACAGGGTTGGAGACTGGTGCTTTCTGAAGTCACAGCCTTTCACAGCCTGAACAAAATCCATCACTGGCAATGTGGAAATTCAGGGCAAAGCGGTGTGACTCAGCAGACAAGTGGGGACTCATTACCTGCTGCCAATGCCAGACAACAAGTGACAGCAAACCATCACCCATAAACAGGATGCAAAAGCCCAGGCAGATGCTAACAGACCTGATTTAGCAGATGGTGAAAGAAATGCCAGGGTCATGGAGTCAGGCATCTGCTACTGCAGCACCCTGTGTTAACTCATTCAAAAATACTCTGTGTGTGTGTGTGTGTCTTTTTTTAACACTTGCCCTTTGCCAGTGTAGCACTGGCTCAGGTCTGGAGCCCTGGAACAGAAAGACGAACGATGTGACAAAGGCTGAAAACAGAGGAACAGAGGAGGGGACCAGAAACAGACCCATGAATGGGAATGCGCTTTTGTGACAAAAGGGACAACTGAAGCAGCAGGCAGGGAGAGGAAAGAGGCCCCTGGATGCTGTCCTGACAAAGCTGTTCCTTCACAAGGGGAAAAACAAATCAGACACTACCTCGTGCCCCTTAGGAAAGTAAACTCCAGCTACGTGAGATCCAACCGTGGGCCGACTGCAGGATGGGTGAATTCAAACACGTCAAGGCCAGGGTAGACGGTCCCTCCCCCTCCCCAGCTAGAAGACACCCAGGCCACCCTGGAAGCGACAGCAGATGTCCAGGCCCCACCTCTATCTAGCACGGCGCTGGGAGCGGGGAGATGGGGAACTTTCCACAGTCTCTAGATGGGAAGAAGCCTTCCCCTCCTACTGTGCTGCCACAGCAGGCAGAAGCTGGGAGGAGGAGGCGGAGGAGGGTCCTGTCGCGTGGAAGCCAACAAAGTGGAGCTTAAGGACAACACGCCACAGACAGCCCAAGCGCTTTTCAGGAGGGGCCCGTCCACAACCCTGATGGCGAACATCAGAGCCGCGGTTTCTCACGGCATAGTAAGCGGCGGCCATAAAGAATGGTACAGAGTTACACACACCACCGTGGAAAAGTCTCAGGAATACAGAGCTAAGAGTCAGAAGTGAGTCCCCGAAGGTGAGCTGGCGAGAGGGAGGGAGAGGTGGGTAGAGCAGGGGCCCCGTATGTGAACCTAGTTATGAAGCATTGCAGAGATGGGCTACATCGCACAGCGAGTGTCTGTGGTCAAGTTAAAATGAGGAGCACGCAGTCAGGAGGGGCCGCCCAGCCTTCTGGTTCCACCATGGATGCAGGAGGTGGCCAGCCTGACGGGCGGGCAGGGCTGCTTCGGCTCAGCTTCGGGGTTCTCAGGCCCTGGCCAGGTGATCTCCTTCCCCTTGGGCCGGGGGTGGGACACCACAAGGTAGAGGGGGTGACAGAACTGTTTGTCTAGGACCAAGATGCAGAGGAGAGAAAGGAAGAGGGAGGGAGTGGGGTCCCGGCACCCTCTCACGCCCCATGTCTTAAAGTCCACCCCGAAACCCTCCCAAAAAAGGCGCCATGGACTGGGACCAAACCTCCAACACTTGGGCCCTTTGGAGCTGCTCCTCCGGGCCTCGCAGTGGAGCAAGGAGGGCCCCAACGTTTAGCACACGTGCGTACAGAGGGAACGTCTCCGTGGCTTTATGTGAAGACCAAGACCGTGGTGTTTGGCCGGGCCACCTGGGTCCAGAGGACTAGCCTGGCGACCTGTGGGAAACCGTCACCAAGACAGGACTACAGCACCTGCCTCCTACTGGCGTGAAAGCACTGAAGAAAGAGTTAGGACTGTAGTGATGTGTCAGTTCACAAACGCTTCTGTGGGCAAACAATTAAGTTCGTAAACAGAAGCATTTGGCAAAATCTGGTACAAGCACGACCCCGGCCATCTTCCCCAGGTGACAGCCCAGCTAAGGAGGCGCCTCGGTCCTGCTTGCTGAGCACCTTCTGGGCGCCAGGGCTTTGCACGTGCAGTCGCCCTTCAAACGCTCCGCCGCACCGGTCTGCAGCAGCAGCAGCCTGGGAAGGCAGCGATGCTGCCTAAGGTAGTATTTTACATCTTAGGAGACTGAGGCAGAGAGGGGCAGTAACCAGCCCGAGGCCACCGATGCGGGAAGCGGCAGGGCGGAGGGCCCCTGGGTCTCTGCTCCCCGGAGCAATGCCCATCCTCCCCATGCACTGTCCTCCCCTCTGCATCTCTCCTGGGCGCGCTTACTCCTGGCTGAGGCAGTGCCCAACATAAGCCTTAGATCAGCTGTGGTGCGGCCCCGGCCTTGACCCGACAGAGAAGGGACAAGGGATGGACTTGGCCAGAGCCACGGCCAGCTGCTCACATGTGGGGTCTAGACCCTTGCATCTCCCATTTCCTGTGAGACAGATAACAGCAGCTATTTTCGTCTGCAGTGCCACTGGCATAAACTCATGCAGAGCAAGAAGTCTAGAAAGATGAAGACTCCTTGCGAACTAGCAGGGGTTGCATCATAAAACCCCAGGTCCAGCTATAACCAGTAGGGAGCCCCCCTTGGAGACTCCCAGAGAAGGGAGGAGAAGGCAGAAGAGGGCAGTGGGCTCCCCACATACAGGGCCTGCAGGACCGGAAGCCAAATGTGCAGACCAGGAACAGCTGGCTGGCACTGGGAGTTGTGTGCAGAGGGACACACAGCCTGGTCTTTGTCCATGAACCTCACTACAAACTTATGATGTGCTAAGAACTGTTTTGGAAATTTCTACAAATTAACACATTCAATCTTCACCACAAACTATTATCTGTTTTCCAGCTGAGGACACTCACACGCAGAGAAGTTCGGTACGTGGTCCAGGGTCCACGCAAGTGACTGACAGCAGGCAGCCTGACTTCAGGGTCACTCACTGCTGTTGACCCAACTCTGCCCTCCTCCCAAACAGAGAGAAGCTGCTGCTAGGAGCCAGGCTGGGCAGCATGCCCATCTCAAGCCAAAAATGATCTTGAGAATCTCACGGAAACTCAGAAATCTGGGTGTAGATTGGTGGTGGAGCACTTGGCTCAAATGCTTGAGGACCTGAGCTCCATCCCAGGCATCACAAGACATAAATACGTACATGCTTAGGGCCATCAAAATGTACAGGGAATATTTAATTTTTTACAATGTGTGACAGTAGAAGACCTGTCACCATTAATCTCCTTCACTTTGCACTCAGCTTGTCGCTCCTGACGCTTTCTGAAGCCGTTCTGGAAGTCCCCTTCCGAGGGTCTTTACCAGCTATGATCAAACATTCTGCACAGGGAAGCGCTGCTGCCGAGCGCCACCTGACAGAACGGCAGGCGATGGAAACACGAGAGTGCGCCTCGCCCGTCTCGTTCCACAGACTGACACCACGTAAGTTCTAGCTGTTCCCCGGAGTCAGAACGAGCACAGAAAGGAAACACCCCAAATCCATTACAGATATCAAGGCAGGCACAACACGGAAACTAAAGACCCTCGGGACAGAGGGCTTCCGGAACGGCCTCAGGACGCGGTAAGAACGCTGGGCTGCGTGTTCGGAGCACGGGGTACACTCTGCGGGGCACCAGTGGCGACGTGTCTTTTCTAGAACGACAAGCACGGGAGGAGCGCGCGCTCCCAGCTCTCCTGCCCCAAGAACGGGGTGCTCCCACCCCGGCCGCATAGGCTCCTGAGCCTCCCCTACCCCCGGCCCAGACCTGCCCAACAGAACCTTCCACGGTGACAAACACAGGTGGCCACAAGCCACATGGCCCTGCTGAGCTGCTGAAACGTGGCTAGCGCAACTGAGGGCAGGCGTGTTAGAGCTTTATTTAATTCACTCAAAATTTAAGGTGAAGCTTTCGGGTCTCTCCATGAGCGCCTGCCCTGGGCTGGAGGACGTGTTTCTGTTTCCTTTTTTCCTATTTTTTCCTTGACCCAAGCTAAACTGCAGAGCCCGGGTTTGTTTTTTGTTTTGTTTCTACCTTTAATAAATGTGAAATTTCACCACCATTAAAAAAATGTAACATATTAAAATTTATTTTCTTTCTCATATCTCATTGGGCTCGTGACCACTGTACTGGAAAACACAGGTCCAGAGCCTGGCAGTCACCTCACCTTGGTCACTTTTTCTCATCCCTCAGGCACGATACTTGACACCCACAACTTGAAGGGGAGCAGATTTGTTTGAATTTGAGCTCCGGAAGCTTCAGTCCACGGTTGGCAGATTCTAGGGGAGAAGCAGCGAGGCAGAAGTGTCCAGGAGAGGACAGATGTTCACATTGTGGTGGCCGGAGTAGCCACAGAAGGGAGGAGAGCAGGAAGGAAATAAACCCCCCCCAGCCCGCGCCCCCAGCCCGCCCCGCCTCCGGACTGTCCCTCAACTATGAGCTCATAGGGGGCTAATCCACTGGCGCCCCATGAGCCAATCACCTTCCACATGCCTGAGGCATTTGGGGGACACTATGGATCTAACTATAACCCACAGCCCATGCAGAACGGCCAGTCACCAAGCAGCAGGAAGGGGAAGGCTGCCTGACGCCACCTGAGTCCACACCAGTTTCCCATTGTTGCTGCAACAAAATACCACAAAATGCCACAGCTGGAGTGGGTTAAAGAGCCCAGCTCCTCAGCTGCCAGGCCTGGGCACCGGATACCCCACGCACGTTTCACTGGACTGAGCTCTTGGGCGCAGGGCTGTGTTTTCTTCTGGAAATTCTAGGGGAGGTTTTCCCTGCATTCCTTGGCTTGGAGACACTTCCACCTTCAAAGCCAGCGACACAGCATCTTTACGACCCTCTGCTTTGTCACATGACCTTCCCTCTAATAAGGACCTGTGGTTACATTGGCCCCACCAAGACAATCACCCCATCTTAGTCTTTCCTTGTGGCTGCAACGCAGCAGTGACACCTGCAACCTAAAGGAACACGGGGTTGTTGAGTGTCCCATCTCAACACGCCTAACCATGCCTGTGAAGTTCCTTTGGTCAGACAGAGAGACACACAGGTTCAGGGGAAGGGAGACATGCACATCTTGGGGGGTCAGGGGGTTCCGTATCACCATGCCACAGAGCCCTACACTGGGATGGCAAGAGGCGGCCTTTCAGATTGATCTCTACAGCCTGCCTCTGTACCCTGACCCCCTGGGGGTCTACCCTACGGGCCCAGCATCGGCTAATAATCGAGGGCCTGCTGCCCACTCAAGCCTAGGGGGTACCACCTGCTTCTCTGCTCTGCTGCAGGTTGGGGAAGCTCATAGCTCAATTCCCTCCCCGCTTTACTCTGGTAAAGCTACATAGCTCAGCTGTCTTGAGTCACCAGGGTCTGACAAGGGTCCAGCGTGGCTCCACTAACCTTTCCTCCCACCACAGTTTCCTTCCAGGGATCTGCACCAGAAAATGAGGCGTGTCAGGAGGGCACTGAAACACAGAAATGACACTGTGGGGCTTGAGAGCAAGAGGAGAGCCTTTGGTGGGTGGGATGCCGTCCTCCTGAGGAGCAAAATTCAAGCTAAGACCCGAGTGATGAGAAGAACCAGCCATGCAAAGGGCTTGCACCAGAAGTGTTCCAGGAGGAAGGGACATGTGCAAAGACCCGGAGGCCACCCTTTTATCTGGGGACAGATAAGGAGGCTGGATGGCTGGAGCTCAGAGAGCCGGCCGGGAGTGTCATAGCAAGTGGGAAGGTGGGAAGCGGAGCAGACTCCAGCAAGGCACTGAAATGACGTGTGTGGGGACTTGAGCGGGGCGCTGCTTACAGAGAGCGAGCAGTGAAAGCCGTAGGGCACAGGCCTGGCAAGGGCTGGGAGGCGGAATGGGAAGGTCTGTCCCAGGGGACAATGGAGACTGGCTCAGGGAGTTTGACACTTGATCGTTCGTGGAGGAAGAGTCCTCTCACTCAGGATCGCCCACCTCCCCACGTCCACAGATGCGCTGAGTGGTGTCGGGCTACTGAACAGGGCACAGCTCACAGGCGCACAGACAATGAGATTCTCACTGGCTCCCTTCACTCGCCCCCACTAAGGCAGCTGACAGACTATGCCAGGAATATGAAATCAACCGCAGCCTAACTCAGGTGACCTCAGGCTTCCGCTGAAGATCTGCCCATGGCTTCCCAGGCACTTCGGAAAACACTCAGTATTAAGGGAACCCTAGTAGCTGTATTGAGTTCGTCCCCAAATCTCACTGGCCAAATCCAAAAGAGATTCTTGTCTTGCATATCTGAATTCCAAATAAAGTGTCCCCGATGCAAGGGCAGGTCAACTCCAAGCAGTTTCACATAGATTTCCACTGCTTCCTGCTTATAGCGCCATATCTTAAACCAATGGCCTCCAATGGCACCACACTGAAGAAACAATGGGGACCATGGAGGTTGGCAGTTGCCACTGGCTAGAATGATCGATCACATGACACCACACTTGCTGCAAGGGAGGCTGGGAAATGTAGTCCAGTTGTGTGTCCAATGGGATGAGGACAATATCTAACAGGCTCTGCCCTTTGTGCTTATGAAATCCTGTGCGAGGCGACATTGTTTACATCTCTCCCTTCAGTGCTTACTCATCTCACCCTTCTCCCTCACTCCCCATGCCTCAGCCTCCTTTCTGTCATTTATAGCAAGCCTCAGCCTTACAAGTTTTTCCTGCCATGAAACTTGGTGTCCTAACTATTCCTTTCCACCTGGGAGGCTCATACACTGGTCTTTCCAAGACTGAGTTCTCTTCATGACAGTGACTCCCCGCAACAAACCCAAGCTGCTGTCTTTTCCCACCCTGCTCCTCAACTTCGGTTTTCCCCAAACCAGTGGTATGGTCCAAATTTACATTGTTCATTCGTACATTTAGTGCCTCTTCCCCTGTTAAAATGCAAACTGAGCACAGAAAGCTTTCTGGTGCTGTTCTCTGCTGTATCCTCCACCACAGCACACAGTAGGGCTCCTGTTGAGCAAAAGAACCACTATTCCCAGCTCACCCGGGGCCTCCCCTAGCAGCCTGGAACACAAGCCAGAGGATGAGTTTTGCATCCAGGAAGCCTGCGTCAAATCTCACCTCCATGGGGTTGGGGATGGAAGTCTTCTCGCCTTTCAGGCCCCTGGGGCCCTGGCTGTGCATCGCAATGCACCACCCTGGTCCTGGTGAAGATTAGCAGTGATGTCTGTGAGCTGTCTGGAACCTTGAAAGCCTCAGACAGGTGGGAGCTGCCCGCAACTGCAAATGTAGAGAGAAATAAATGACTGTTTTAAGTGACTTTGGGAAAAAGCTGACTCCATGCTGGGCCCTGGGCCAGGGACCGCTGTGAGTGAGGGACCGTGGTGGTGACTCTGTGTCATGGCGGAGGGATGGCTGTCACGCCTGTGGCACAAATGAATGGGGTTGCCAAGTTGAATGAGGAAAACCACGGTGTGCCTAACTTGAACTTCAAAGAGAAAACCCTTTCAGGTGAAGTAAATCCCACACAAAATCTGACACACGCATGCTTTCAAAGATGAAGTACAATGGAGGAATCACGAATGCACTGCACACCTAGTAGGGCATGGCTTAGTAAAAAGGATAATAATCCTTCCTCCAGGCCCTCAGCGATTCCTGCCTCTACCCTCACATCTCCCAGGAGTCCTCAAAACCAAACCCCAGACCAGACTCTCCTGACCCAAAAGAGAAAAGAACCTTGACTTTGACCTGGCTGAGTCACCACAAGGAGAGGTCCTGTGGTGCACTCAGTATCTAGATGGCCCAGGTTCAAGTTTCAGCTCTGCTCTGGACAAGTTCAGGACCTTGGGAAAGTAGCTTTGTCTCCCTGGGGCCCCAGGGTCCCCACCTGAGAAATGGGGGTCAGGTTACTGAACGGATTAAATGAAATAGTGCAGGATGATTCATTGAGCTGGGTTGCTTCTTGGCTCCCCAGCCTTGGAACCTTCTGGCTAGGGGGACAGAGACACCTGCTCAGGTTTCTAAATCAAGAAGCAATTACTCAAGCAGGCACAGTTCAGAATTCACAACAGTGACTGCCCAAGAGCACCCTAAGCTTCAGTGCTCAGCCTAAGCAGCTGAGTCTGCACCCAGGCTCTGTGTCTGGTTAGGGCACTTGGCTTTCTTAGATTCTGGCTAGTCCAAGCCTGACTCTCTGCTTAGTGCCCCACAGAGCCAAAGTCTGGGTGTCACTGTCTTCCCTTCCAAGGCAAAGCCCCCTCCCAAGCCATCGGCCTTGTCTACAGAAGTCAGATCTGTGAAGCTGAGAAGCAGCTCCCAGCCTCCTGACTGGTGGCCCCTTCCACACTCAGGCCACCCAGAGACCGTGAGGCTTTCTCAGACTTCTAACCTTGCACGCTCCCTTCTGTCCTCAGAATCTGCACTTTGGGGTTCCCAGGCCTTCCAGAGTTCACAGCTGCTCCTCTCTCTACACCACTGTCACCGCCCCGTGCACTGCAGACTCCCTGCCACCATCCTCCTCACCACCCGAGCCTTCAGCCTTCCTACCTTAGCCTTCACTTACCGCGTCTCAAACATCCTGTCTCCTGCCAGGGTCCTGGCAAAAGCTGGTGAGGAATGAATGGGTGCACCCATGCCAGGGGGTAGATAACTAATACTAGACCAGTAGTAGTTCTTCTGTTGTTTCTAGGGGGCCACGCAGACACAGTGCGGCAGTTGCTCGTGCCTCATCCGACAGCAGGAGTGATGGACCATGGACAGGGCGCTCCTCCCTGCATGCCAGGAGAGGACAGTGGCATAGAGGACACATCTCCTTGTCTCTACCCTTCTTCCCCATAGAACAGGGTGACTCCGTCCGGTGAGACCAGCGCAGGAACACAGGAAGCCCGTCCCAGGCTTTCTCAGGCACTCTCCTGCTTACCTCGTGCCCACAGAAGCCCAGGCTGCTCCCAGTGGCCCAAGTGAGGTGGCACTGGGTGGCAGGAGCAGGGGTAGGACTGTGACCATTAGCCCTCTCTGCCTGTAATGGCCATGGCTAACAGGTGCATCTGAAGTGAGAAGGAGCAAGAGCCCCCTTCTGGCCTTAAATCCAAGCAATAGTTTCCATTTTTTCTTTCTTAGCAATGATTAATAATAATAATGCTTAATCTTGGATTGGGCTTTCAATACATTCAGAATCTGCAGCAAAGTGAGATTCTTCATTACCCTAGCAATCCCAACCTAAAAGCAAGCTTTGTATTTTTTATAATTATTCCACTAACAGGAAACTGGCAAGCAAAAGAGCAGCAGCTGCAGTTGCTCACTTCCTGGGGAAAGGTGTCCCATGAGCCTTCGCCTGTACCTGGAAAGCCTGTACCACCTGGGTCTCCTGATGCAGGGTGCTCCAGAGATCTGTAAGCAAGGTCTCAAGATGCTGCAGGTTTAGAGTGTCCTTTCCCAGCATGATCAACACTGTGGGTACCACTAGCCTCTCTGGCTGCCTCACACCGCTGGATGCCCCTCCTACATCTGACCAAGTTCCTGTTTTAGGGGGCTTAGTGAGGCGAAGGTTACTATAGAAATTGTGTATTCACTTCTCTTGCACTGGGGGGCAGGAATTTGACCTTCCAATGAGACAAATCCCGCCTAACTCTGACCCCAGTGCAGATCCCACATGAGGTCCATTCTGAGAAGGGTGATACCTCTAACTTTCAGAAGCAGCCAGATGAATGTTATGTCATTAATGTCCTGTTCCCAAAATCAGCCTCTCACATGCTGGCAGGATGCAGAGCAACGTCTGTGACTACTAAACCTGGCAGTGAGGGCTGGTTATAGTTTGGATCAAGAACACCCTCCACGGACCTTCTGTTCCCCTAGGCAGGGCTTTTGGGGGTGACCGAATCACAATGGGATACAGCTGACTCGCTAAGGGAAGGTGGAGACTGTTTAGAAGCAGCAGGTCGCAGGGGTATGACCTGGAAGGGGGCGTCTCATTCCTTCTCCCTCCGACTTCCAGCCTCCGTGGTATGAGCAGTTTACCTCTGCTGTGCACCTCTATTGAGCTGTTCTGCCTTACAGCCAGCTGACCACACAGTGAGGTGTGAGCCAAAATAAGCCTCTCCTTCCTGAAGCTCCAGGCCCTGGATACCTTGTCCTAGGGATAAGGAAACATGACTAAGATTTGGGTAGCAAGAGTGAGGTCATTTCTGTGAAGATACCTGATCAAGTGGTTAAGAAGCCTTTGGAACTGCCTTGTGAGAAGAGTTTGAAGAGGTTTGAAGATGCCAGCTAAAGAACCCCTAGAATACTGTAATCCAAGCTTGATGGAAGCTTCTCACTGCAGATAAAAACTCAGACGACTACTTGCCACCTTGATAAGTAGCTGGGGGCCTCAGAAGCTGCCGGCGCACCAGGGCGAGAACTATCAGCGATTCCTGAGCTCTGCATCATGTTGGAACTTGGGGTGCTGGGAGAACAGGCGGCCTACTCGCCGCCCTGGTAAGCAGCTGGGGGCCTTTGCGGGCTAAGAATCAGACATTGATCCATTTCCCCCACCCCCACCCCGTTAGCAAGTGGGAGCCAGAGGTCTGAGTATCTCTTGGAAGGATGAATATATGCAGTGTGGCAAGTAAGGGCAATTTCCTTCTACCATCTCTTTGAAGGCAAAGATTTTTATCACTGGTTTTCTTCCTTTTGATTAATGATATTGCTCTATTCAATATTCTGTTTTTATAAGTTCAATATTTCCTTCCATTTTGCTCTACCTGATTGAAAGAACAGCTAATGTGAACAGAACAGGATGGACTACTGTGCCTATTGCTGTTGTCCTGGTGACCTGCTGTGAGGTTCTGTGCCAATTTCACTGCACTGCCTCGCATGCGTTTGTTCTGTCTTGTTCTGCTGTATTTTGCTACCTTCAAAAAAAAAAAAGTAGATAACAAAGCAACAAAATGCCTCCAAAAAACTCCCAACTCCACCAAAGCTGATCCATGGGGCATGGATGAGGAGAAACTCAAAAACAAAGTAACAGAATAATATAAGGTGATTAAAAAGTAACAACAACAAAACAGGTCAGTAAGGTACTGAGCAACCTAAAACAGGATATAACTAAACAGATAATAGACTTAAAAAGTAAAAGGAAGAAAAGAAAGTACTCTAAAAGATACAACTGCATTTATGTTTAAGTGTGTAGGATTGATAACCATGTTGCTAAGTTGTTACTGGATCACTGAACTTCTTTGCAGCCTCACTGTTTGAATGTCCATTCTATATGCTTTAATTTTGTAACTTGAACAACTATGTCTAAGAAGACAATATGTAATTTATCAACTAGTAATTTCTTACTTTTTTCTGAAATTCTGTATTGGTTTCTACCCCTTTTTCTGTTTTGCTTTTTTCTCTTTAAATAAATTAAAAGAAAAATAAACCACAAAAGAAAAAAAAAATGCAGCCGATAAACCCCAGGCTCAGGGAGTTTCAGTTGGGAACAAGAGTTTCCTTGGAAGTCAGGCTGGACGATGTGTGTTGTGTTCCAGCAGAAAGTTTTTCTGTAATTTTGCTCAGGTCATGTGACTGAGATTAAAGACCATGAACTAATTAATGTGGTAAAAGAAATTTCATGACAACCCAATGCTGAGCCCATGGCATGCATTCCGGTGGCAGCTTTTGGCCACATCTATCATGAGACACAGGACTAAAGAGCAGAGCTAATAATTTGAAAAATTTTGCTGGTGGCCAGAAAGGAATCACTAACAAAGTTGGGGCCTATAGATTTTGACACAAGACAGCTTAGTTGCTGAAAAGAGCCAAGTACTTTGTAAAAAGACAACAGGGAAGATGAACTGAGAGCAGTTCAGGAAGAAGGAAGAAGGAAGACTCACACTTTGCCCTAAATAAGAGACTTTGCTTTGAGAGGAATCCACCTAGAAACTGTGTTCCCTGGGATTAGCTTATAGTGCACAGTATGTAGAGGTCTCTGCAACCATGGTCCAGGGAGGCCTGGTCACTGCTCCAGTGGGCAGCAGACCTTGGTATGATCCACATGATGTTGGTTTTACAGGTATACAGGATGTAAGAGTTGTGGGGGCTTCTGCCTAGAAATCAGAAGAAGGCCCAGAGGACCAAGCAATGTGCCCCTGACAGGGCAGTGCATGAAGCCATGAAAACACTGCATGAAGTACCATGAAGATCCAATGAATTTGAAGAAGACAGGAGCAACATGAAAGCCAAGGCCAACTTGGCTTTGATTACCACTAACAGCGACCGTGTCTCTTCATTTCATGTTACACATTCCATCTGTCATCAGTCAAGAATCCTCTGGTTACAAATGACAGAAGCCCAAAACAGATGAAACGAGTTCCAAAAAGAGAGTAACTGAGCACCAGAAAGTCCCAGGTAGGTGTTCGCTGCAGGGACTGCTGGGCTCAGTAAAGTGCACACAGGCAGGGGTGAGTTAGCAAAGGAGGGAACAAATGCAGGAAGGAAGCGCTGCCTCTCACTTTCTCTAGTGAGTCACAAGGAAGAAACAGGAGAAAGCTAACTTGGGCGGGGTGCTCTGGGGACAGCCAACCCTAACTGAAGCTCCTGGCTCCTCCTCCATGCCATGCGGAATCACCAACACAGCAGGAGCAGGAAGCCTCTTGTGCACTTGACCCGCTCCTGCCTTCTTTCTAGAATGGAATAAAAAAGGGGGAAACAGGAGCTTAACAATGGCAAAGGGCTGGGCCTGGGAGTCCATCTGACCTGGGTCTCTGCCATCATCTGTTTCTGTGTCAGCTTCCGCTTCGCCCTGTGAAAAGCCCCCTGGCCTTCCATTCATCCTTTATGGTGCACCTTGTTCGTACTTGGCCTCACTCAGATGAGAGATACTACGTGGTACTGACGCTTGTGCATCTGAGTTATTTCAGGAAACATTATATTTTCCAAGTCCATCTGTTTTCCTGCAAAAGTCTCAAACTTTGTCTTCTTTACAGCTGAGTAGTGTTCCATTATGTATAGACACAACATTTTCTTCATTTTATCATCTGATAAGATTAAAAATATCAACAAGATGGAAATGGGGAAGCAGATTTAGAGGAGGAAGAGGAAGGGGATTTTAAAAGACAGAACCCAGCTGCATGGTGCCCAAGTGCCCACTCCCTGAGCTGACTGCGACCTGCATGTGCTGCAACCATGTGCTAACAAAAAAGAGAGAGAGACAGAGAAAAAATTTAACCCCTGTCCATGAAAAAGCCAACTGCATAAGAGAACAAACATAAACAACAGGGCCAGGGATTGAGCTCAGTGGTATAGTACCTACCTGGCAAGTGTGAGGTTCTGAGTTCCATTCCCAGTACCAAAAATAAATACATAAATAAACAACAGAGGACCTCTATCCAGAGGAGAAGGAAAAATAAGGTTAACCCACACTTCCAGAGCTTAACCTCAGCAGGTTTCTGGAGGTCAGAGAGGCCGGGACACTAGACCTGGGGACCCTGAGTAGAAGAGGTGGGGACCATGTGAAGAAAGACCTCTAGAAATCCATGCAGGGGCATCCTGGGTCTCTGGGTAGATATGAACCTGCACATGAGGGGGCTGGAGAAAGAAGACACCCAGAAAAACAAGCAAACACAAAAAAATCACCAGAAAGCTGCAGGCCAAACAACTCTCAGAGCTGGCGGAGGGCTGCGAACACCCAGGTTCCAGGGAGCCAGGCAGGGTAGAAAGTGGCCGTCACCCACGCAGGGAACACAGCAGTGCCCACGCAGCTCACACCGCCAGGATGGGGCTCGGTCAGCACCTGAGTGATGAATCTTTAGCTACTTAAAATGTCGAGATTGGGCCCCAAAAGAAGAAAGCTGAGCTGCGTGCAGTTTAACTCCCTATCAAAACAAGGCCTCCCCCTCTTGCGTGTATATATATATATATAATGATGTGCATATTAACTTCACAAAATATTCATCTCCCCTGTATGATTTTCACACATCCACATAACACTCCTTCGGTCACATCCCCCTCCTCTGCCAACCTCCCCTACACCCCTCACGTTTCTTGGCTTCCTCTTGTCTAGTGACAGTCTCTCTTCTATTTTCATGTCATCTTGGTTGTTTTGTTCACTTTTTAGGCCCTGTGTATTGGGGAAAATATGCGATACCTACCTTTCTGAGGCTGGGACTTTTGTTTAACATCACGGCCCTCCAGTTACATCCATTTTCCCAGAAATGGAATAATTTCGTTGATCTTTATAGTGATACTCCATTGTTTCCACATACCATATTTTCTTTATCTGCTCATCAGTTGATGGGCGCGCAGGCTCCCATATCCTCAAAGTCTAAAGCGCTTTAAAGGGATATAGCAAGGTCCGACAAAAACCAGTATACAATGCACAATGCCTAGCGTTCAATAAAAACTACTAGATATGTTGAGATGTTGCTACAAAAGAAAGAGAACAAGTTAATACAAAGATATATGAATTTTAAGGATGAACATCATATGCATAAAAAAAATAACTTCACTAGATAGAATTAACAACAGGTTAAATAATACCAATGAAAATATCGGTGAAAATTTAAAAACAAACAACAGAGGATAAAAAGCTGGAAAAAGCTATGGACAGAAGCTCTCCAAACTAGGTAGTGACACCAAATGTCTTTTAACCAGATGAAAAGTAGATGTCACTGCAAATCCATTCCATGAGAAAGGACAGAAAAGTAGATTCAAATTCATCATGACAGTTTTAAAATCCAAGTGGTGATGATCACCATAAACTTATAGATTCGAAAGGTCAATGAAGACAAACTGGAACAAACAGTGGTACCCAGGGAATTCACAATCGAGCTGCTAGAGACGCAAGGGCCAAGCTGGCAATTACCGCAGCACATGAGAGACGTGAAGAGCGGGCACAGGAAGTCTCACGCCGGGGCCGCAAACCAGAAGACAGAGCACTGTCTCTGGGGACCAGAGATTAAAAACTGTCCTCTGAATATCGATAGCCAGAAGAAACATCTTTCACAAGTAAAGCCCTTTTAAAGCCTGGGGCTGAGAAAAGTCCCCTCCAGCTGACTTCCTCAATGGAAATGTCACCGGAAGTTTCTCACAAAGAAGAAAAACAAAACCAGGGTAAACTGAGGGCATGCTGGCTGAAAACCCAGCAAACATAGCATTAGGTTAAGTATAAAAGGCATTCCTTCTATTTTAGGGTAACTGCACTTATTCATTTAAAAATCACTTCAAAGTAGTAACCTCACCGCTTGGATGGCCGTATTATCGTTAAACTTCTCTGCCTGTGCTCTTTCTAGGAGAGGGGACACTGTCAGGGTGACGCTGCCAGTTCCACAAGGGCATGGCTGTATCATCCAGGATGTTTGTGTCTCTAGAACTGCAAACACACAAACAAGCTAGCAGGACCAAAGAGAAATAGACAACTCTCTCAGCGATAGATGCTTCTGAAAGGTTGGTTTTGTACTGATAAGAGCCACAGACCAAAATTCAGCCAGTAGACAGAAGATCTGAAAAACACCACCCATCATTTCGACTAAACTGACCTATAGTAACAGCACCAATGCAACACTGAGTGTCTCCTCCTGCCTAGGGGAGATTCACTGCTGGGCACAAGGCTGGTTTCCATGAAGTCAGAAAGACTGAAATTAGACAGAATGGGTTACCTCAGGGGAGGAGAATTAATTTCAAAATCAGTAATAGGAAGATATCTAAAAAAGCACAAAAATATCTTGACATGAGACCACAGCATTCTTGAGTAAATCCATGGCGGGGGGTGGGAGGAGGGACACTCAACAAGAAAACCAAAAAAATATTTTAACCAGATGAAAATAAAAACACAACATATCAGAATTTGTGGCTGCAGCTTCAGCAATTATTAAACAAAGGCACCCAGCTGTCAGGGTTTATATTTGAAAAGAAGAAAGGATCAAAATTAATGACTTATGCCCTTAAAAATCTAAAGAACAAAAGCAAATTAAACCCAAAGTAAGTGGAAGGAAGAAAGTAATCAAGAACAGATATCCCCCAAAAGAACAAACAGTTCCTGAAAAACTGATGAATCCAAAACTTTATTCTAAGGGGAAAAAATAGTACCGATAAAATTCTAAAAATCAGAGAGGAAGGGAAAGGGAAAAGGAGATGATAAAGGAAAACTATTAGGAATAAAAGAAAGATCATGACTAGAAATCCCAGAGGAATCACAAAGGAAAATCATGAAATACCAGGAATAAGTAACATACCCAATCTGAGCAGCCTGGACTAATTTCTTAAAGAAGAGAATTATCAAAAGCAACTCAAGAAGAAGCAGAAACATAAGCAGCCTTACATCAAGGCAAGAAATTAAACTCAAACTTTCAAACCCTTCCACATGAAGGGAACCCCAAATCCAAACAGCTTCACTGGGGAACTAACTCCATTATATAATGAAGAAATAACAGCAGTCAGACAGCAGAAAGGGACCATTTCTCACTGCATCACTCTGAAAACTAAACCAAAAAAGGAGACAGGGAAAGAGACAGAGACACACAGAGAGAACTGTAAGCCAATATTTCACATGAAAATTGTTTTAAAATATTAGCAAATCAAAATCTAACAATATGCAAAAAGCACCACGCAGCACCGACACAGTGGAAATTATCTCAGGAATTGTCAAAACTCAATACAATCACCATCTTAACACGGTAAAAGAGGAAAATCAGGGGGAAGAAAGGCAAATCAAGCTGCTTCATTTACAGGTACAAATTCCCTACGATGAGTGTGACCACCGGCTATACCTAAGTTGAACCAATAAACTTAATTTTTTAGAATCATGTTAAGAGAAATTAAAGGCAACCTAAATAAGTAGATATATCCTGTCTATAAATTAAGGGATTTGGTATTTTTAATGTGTTGGTTTTCCCCAGATGATGCATAGGTTCATCATAACTGTTTCCTTCCAAAGTGAAAGAAGAGAAGGTTTATTTAGCTTACAGTTCATGGAGGTCTCAGTTCATATTCATATGGCTCCACGGCAGGGTGGCCTGGCTCAGGGTCAGCCCTTCACGAAGGCAGGGGCAAGCAACAAGAGAGAAAGGGCAAAAAGGAAAAGCACGCCGCCTTCCCTCCCTTATATAGTATGCCGGCTCCACCCCTGGGTGGGAGCAGCACTCACACCACCAATCCCAGCGCTAGGCGACGAACCAATCACAAACACCGGACTCAGCCGCTTCCATGACTGCAGGAGGCTTTGGAGACACATTAAACACGAACCATAACACTGCTTCTTCACTGCTGGGTTCCCTGATCCTGACCTAAAGAGGCCACAAAGACATGAGTGAATCAGTAAAGCAAAGTGAGGAAGAAAGCATTTCTGTGGCAGAGGATCTCTGACCCTAAAAGCAACAGCAGCAGTGCCCTAAGAATGAGCTGAAATATATCCATAACAGCCAGGTCGCGACAGGCAGGGAGGGGTCTTGACATGACCACTTCCCTGAGTGTGGCCCTCAGGAAGCCCAGCAGGGGACTGGCCAACAAAGCCAGGGTCCACATTTCTGGAACTGTTGGAGCTGGTTGGTGTCGGGTTTGTATTTCACAGTGAGCCATGGGAGGAGCATGCAGCACAAAACCAGCAAACCCTGCAGATCAGTGCACAACCCTCGTGTCCCAGAGCCCTCTGTAACCGGAGAGACCCAGCTAGTCAGCGCTGCCCAGCACCACACCGACAATGGCTAGACAGCCCGGTTTGCTGAAAATTTTCCAGCTGTGGATTTTTCAAGCTTGTACAATGCACAGATGAAATGAGCAGGTTAGGGAGGTGTAGAGCTGGCTTCCCGGATCCACCAGCGTGGGCTCCAGCCCTGTATTCTCCTTGACTCACGTTGTTATCCTTCAGACAGGGGTTTTGGAGAACGCATTCACCTGGGCCGGGTTCTCCATGCCTGGTGGGACGCTCAGTTCCTGCAGGCCAATGCTGCTCCCACGACAGGGACAGTGACAGGCTGGGGCATCTGAGGCCCAGGAGGCCCAGCTGCAGAGGGTCACAGCAGATGGCAACATGGCAATGACCAGTTTGAGCTGGGAAGTCGGTCAGCCAGGCCCATATCTGAATCCAGCTCCATCTCTACAGTCAGTGGTCTTGGGCAAGTTATCACACGCACTCTTCCAAAATTGTTTAATCTCAGGTCTAGGGAGACTGAGGTAGGAGGTCACCATGAGTGGGAGGACTGCCTGGGCTACATCATGAGAACCTATCTCTGAAAAAAAATTTCCTCATCTGCAAAGATGCAGGTAAGAGATGACAAAGGGCATTTAGAAAGATGAGGGAAATCAAGGAGACAGCTCAGCGTGCTGCTGGTTCACATGAATAACAATTTCTGTTTTGCAGGGAGCTCCTCATGGGAGGAAAAACTCACCCATGGTTAAGCATTCACCTAACTCTCTTATTTTCTGCTCTGCACATGCCATAGACCCCAGGGCTGTCCCTGAAGTTAGCTCAGGGTCAGGGGGAGGAGTTCCAGCCCACAGGAAGTGGCCCACGCAGTGAGCACCACGGCTAACCTCCTCGATCATGGCTCCAGCCAGTGAGCCAAGTGGCAAATGAAGAAACAGAGAAGGCGGAGCCTCGGATGCAAGCAGCTCAGATCGCGCGGAAACAGTTGCAGGAAGCACTGAGCAAGCGCAGAAGCAGCTGTTTGTAACATGGTGCCACCCACGCAGCATAGCATTGCCCATCCTGACAGTTCACAAACAAAAATACCAGAGGACTTGCAAACCAGTGCCAGAGTCCAGCTGCGGCAGGGCTCAGGGGTCCCAAAGGTGGTCAGGGAGTTGGTGAGTGAGAGACAGAGGACACTGCACACCAGTCTGTAAGTGAATCTGAATCTACTTTATTTTTTAGAAGCTGGAGTATATATTTGTTAACTTTTGGCAGTAACTTAAACCCCAAGCAGGAAGCGTCCCAGGCTTAGGGCGAGGCAGGGATAATCTTAAACAATATGTGTTAATTAACTTTTTTCACCTTTGTTACACTTTAATCTTGTTACTTAATTAGCTTGGGAAATTTAAGCTGACGCACCTGGATGCCCACAGGAGGGAGAGATGGAGCGGCAGTTGTGAAGCTATCATGCTGCTCCCTACATTTTTTCCCTTATCACTTATGGGAGTATGGCAGGCCCTGTGAGGATAGTGCCTGTCTTGGGTCAAGGACTCTTCATATGAATCCAACTAGGCCTTACCCGTCATGGGCCTGCAGGACAGCAATTGGTCCTGTGCCTGTCTTAGGCGACCGGTGGCATAACATATGTGTCCTAGTTGCCCGTCTCTGGCTGCCTGTCCAGTGTCTCA
>PVLA01013999.1:0-33300 GCA_004027455.1 Hydrochoerus hydrochaeris
CTCTTCCTCCACTTCCTTCTCCTCTTCCTCCTCCTCTTCCTCCTCCTCATCTTCTTCCTCCTCCTTTTCCACCTCCTCCTCTTTCTCCTCTGTTTCCTCCTCCTCTTCCTCCTCCTTCTCTTCCTCCTCCTCCTCTTCCTCCTTTTCTACCTCCTCCTCTTCTTCCTTCTCCTCCTCCTCTTCATCATGTTCCTAATTTTTAACCACTTTGTCCCACATTCCTTCTTTCACCCTTCTCTTCCTGTCTGTTGCTCTGCTTTTTTCTCCTCCTCTGCTTGGCCTTTGCTGTCTAAATTATGTTTATAATTTATACATAATTATGTTTATAATTTATACATAATTGGTCTTTGCTGACCAATTATGTTTAAGACCATTTTATATTTCCCAGTTTTGCCTTACACTTTTTGATTTTTACTATTTTTGCTGTGAAATTTTGTATTTGCCTTAGTGTTTTATTAATGAGAGCTAAGTTCCCAGAGCAGGGAAGGGGGAGGATGAGAGGATGAAGAAAATAAAGATAGATACAGAAAGCTGAGTTCAGCTTTGGTTGTACAGGAAAACATTTTAGATTTTTGTTGTTATTGCTGTTATTATTGCTGCTGTTGTTGTTTTGTTTTGTTTTGTCTTGTCTTGTCTTGTCTTCTTTCATCTTGTCTTGTTTTGAAATAGGATCTCACTCTGTAGTTTAGGCTGGCATTGAACTCACCATGGAACCCAAGCAGGCCTTAAACTGTACAATTTTCCTACCTCCACATCCCAGATGCTGGGACATAGGTGTGTGCTGCCATATCAGGTAGAAACACATTGTTCCATCTCTGTATATTTATGCTATTTCCAAATTTCTTTCATTTGTTTATTTCTAGTTTTTTAATCACTGGATCAGAAAAGACACATGATATAACTATGATTTTTTTTTAATATCGTAAGTCTTAGTTTGTGGCATAATATATGACCTATCTTAAAGGATGCTCATATGCAGCTGAGTTGTGTATTCTGTTCTTGTATGAAAGATTCTGTATGTATGTGTCAAGTCCATTTGACATAGAATACAGGTTACATCTATTTTTTCTTTGTTGATTTTTTTTGCCCAGATGATCTTTCTATTACTTAAAGTGGATATTGAAATCCCTGTTCTATAATAGTATAGCTCATATGTCCCTTTAGGTTTGTGAATTTTTGCCTTGCTGTAATGACCTTATTATGATTATATGACCACTTTGTATGGCTCTCTTTATGCTTTTTCACATTAAATATATTGTATCTAATAGAAATGTGCTACTCCTGCCCTTTTTCTTTTTTATTTTCTATTTACATGGAATATCTTTTTTTCCCATTTATTTGCTTTCAGCCTCAATTTATCCTTAAAGATGAAGTAAGTCTCCTTTGCATAGTATATAGTTTTGTAATGTTACTTTATCCATTTATCATTTTTATCTCGCAAATTCATTAAGGACTTATTATGTTTATTATTTTTATGTGTTCTTTGAATCATCCCCCTTAGTATATGTGATTAGTGTTAATAATTATGCTACTAAAATACTCTGAAGTTGTTGCCCACTTCTTAGATTCTCTAATAACCAAAAGAATATATATATATATATATATATATCTTGAAATGCTTTCATGTTACACATTAGAGTTATTTTCATTCCATGCAAATAGTTCACTATAGCATTTGTTTAAGACAGCTCTTGTGTTACTGAATTCTCTCAGATTTTTTGCAAGTCTTTTTCTAGCTCATTTTCTCCTTCTTTTTCTCTAGTTTTTAGTATACTTAGGTTAATTTTCCTGATGATGTCTCTTAATTCTAATAGAAATTCTTCCTCGTTCTTTCATTCTTTTTTTTTAATTTTTTTACAGTGTTTAGTTAATGTTATATTGTGGTTTCTCTAGACAACTGGGCAATTGTTCCACTTATTTGGGTGGGAAAGTTGGCCAGGTCACTCTTCCCAGCAAGACCATTTGTTGAGCTTTGCAATTAGGCAGCACTTTTTGTGTAGATATTGCAATAATCTCTGAACCTTCTTACTCATAGAAAGTATTCTTTCCACACTTTATTCCACAATTTGATTTCAACAGTCAGAAAGTGTTGAAAGAGGAACTCCATAGTTCAGTGAATCAGTAAGGATAAATACATGTTATCTGTGCTTAGGAGATGTGCATGATTGAGATTAGCATTCTTCCTTAAGGACATTCTACAGGTGAGTTTTGAGTATTAACCAAGCACTGATTATATTCCTGAGTTTACAGACCAGCTTATTGTCATTCTTTGTTGTTGAAATTGTGTCTCTTTTAGACTTTGAGGCTGCAAATTGCAGTTTAAACTGCCAGGACTGGTTGAACCAGGCCTTACTTACCTATAATAATTTCTACTGTTGCTTTTGTCCTTCTCTTGGCAAGATCCACAACTGGTTTGAGACCACAGGTAACATTAATCTTTCAGGTGTGTAGCAATTAAAACCTGAATTTTGTTCAAGTTCAGGATATTCTATATCTCCCTGAATGGGACTCAGGGTATGTACTGAGATTATGACTAGAGATTAGCTATCTAGAATTTTGTGTCAGGTAATTCTTCTCCTTCTTCTGGGAACAATTAGCTTAGCTTTGTGGGTAGGTTGTGCTATCACAGGGTATCTCTGAACATCTGCTATTGCTAAAAAGTATCATTAATTTTACTAAAATTAATAGGTTGCCTCTGTGGATTCTATTTCCTGCCTTGTTTCTGTCTCAGCTCCAAGTGGTCTACTGTGTTGGCATCCTTTATATTTCCCATGAGATGAAATAGTATGGATATTGGGAACAATTTTATAATGCTTCTCTGTTCTCCTTTCCTTTTGGGAATGCTGGGCCCTAAGAATTTTTGCTTGTTTTCTGGTTGCAACTCAATGAAGGAAAAGAATATTGTGATCCAAGTGAGGTAATTCATTCACTTATTCTTTAAATGTAAAATTTTACTCAGATTCACAGAACACATCATTGTTCTTATATTTTTGAGTATTCACCAAGGTGTTTTGAATAGTTTCTACTTAATCTTCCTGTGGGGAGTTGAAGTTTGAATTGCCTTCTACCATCTTGCTAATGAAAGAGAGAAAATTTTTTTCTAAATATTTTCAAACTTCTGTGGGTTGAGTTCATAACTCTCTATGTTGTGTGTAAGTAATCACCTTATACATAAGACCAAAAGGAAAAATTAAATTATGAAAGAAATATTCACTTCAAGTGTTAAATGTAGAAGAAATGGCTTAGTCATATAAATATCACAAAAATTATATGTTACAAGATGTACTAATTTAAATCATGACAGGATTTTTCAGCATCATAATAAGGCAAATAATTATGATTTATTATATATCAAATTATAAGAAAAATGGAAAAACACAATGTAAAATACAGAATAATATTTCACAAATTAAAACAATATTAAGCAAATACAATATCTGAGTGGAGAAATTATGACATTACTTTTCAAAAGCAGGCAAACCAAATAGACAAATTAAGAAAGTATGTAATAAACATGAACCAATTCAATCTAAAAATTTAACTGAATGCCTCTATTATTGCATTGAACTAAATAGTGAAAGAATTCATATTCATGTAATTTCACATGGAATATCTGCCCATCACTTTTTGTCATATGATAATATAAAGCCTTTCAAATGACTGAATTCATGAAGAATATTTTCTCTCACTACAGTAATTTTAAATCAATAAATCATAAGAATCAATCTAGCAGTTTCCAAATGTAGAGAAATTAAGTAACATTCATTCAAATATATGGAGATGACTGAATAAAAAATTAAACATGATATTGAAGATGTGATGAAATTTAATTTCTCTAATATAATAAAGCCATGTCTAATAGAAATTTATAACCTACAATCCATGAGTTAGAAGAAAACAATGAAATTGCAAAGCTAAAGTAATGCGTTTAGTAAAATAGAACACAAAAAACCTAAATGGTGTAAGAGACTGAAATAAAAATAGAAACAAAAACTAAAAGGAAAATAAATTATTAGTGAGAACAAAAGCTTCAAATTTTGTTAGTTAAGAATGTTTATAACTTTGATACATTTCAAGTGTTACCAATGAGAAACATGAAGAAATTCAACTTTCTTGTGCCAAGAATGAGAACAGGGAGAATGGAATTCATAAAGCTTTTTTGGTAACACTTTAATCAAGATAAAAAATAAAATTCACTATTGAATGTGTAAAATGCAATGGATTTTATTTGCATAAAAACTTACTGTGGTAAGAATATTTTAAATATTGATTTTTAAGTATGCAATGTAATACTTTTTTAGCTGCAAATTTTACCTAGTGCATTTCTAGAAATTATTCATCTTACATACCTGAAAATTTATAGCCACTTATTAAAAATTTGTCATTTGCTCTGCCTCATACTCCTGAAAGCAACTTTCTAGTTTGATATGCACAAGTTTCACTATATTAGACACAAAGTGTAAATGTAATTATTAACTATTTGGCCATCTTAGACTGGCTTATTTCAATTAGCTTTCCACAGGTTCATTCATGTTGTTGCACATTCCAGGGTGTCCTTATTTTCACCTTTTATATATTTATTATCAATTAAATTAATTATTTTTAAATTTGGGTGTAAAATTATTTGGATATAAAATAATTTATCATTTAATATGATGTTTTGGGATGCATACACATTGAGATAATTAATATTCACTTTCCCTCATATCCTTAAAAATTTTTGATGAGAATATCTAAGTCTACTCTATGGGCACCTTTCAACTTCTATATCATTCAAACTATAATCATCATATTGTACAAAAAATCTTTTCAATTTCCTATCTCACTTAAATTTTATGTTATTTGAACAACATGGCTCCATTTCTCTCATCCTTGACTTCCTGCAACTGCTGAACACCATGATTTTACTCTTTGCTATTGTAAATTTACTTTTCTAAGTGAAACATAATTATCTGCTCTACTTTCTTTCCTCAGAAACCCCAAAACTCCGCCTAGTGAACACAAAAAATCATTGTGAAGGGACTGTAGAAATCTTTCATCATGGTTCTTGGGGCACAATCTGCGATGACAAGTGGAGCCTGAACAATGCCCAAGTGGTGTGCAGACAGCTGGGCTGTGGAGTGGCCATCAGTGCCATGGTTGGGGCTCACTTTGGACAAGGATCAGGGCCAATCTGGTTGGATGAGGTAAACTGCAAGGGAGAGGAATCCCACGTGTTGGAGTGCCTCTACAGTGACTGGAGGAACAATAACTGTGTGCATGAAGAAGATGCTGGAGTCGTCTGCTCAGGTATGATCAGTAACACTGTCCACTGGCTGGAAGAAGAATGAGGAGTTCCAGAGACTTGTGATCCCTGGGGAATAGGAGGTGGATGTGCTTTAGAGTACTTAGAAATCTGTCCATACACCTTGAATTCTCAAAGATGCCAAGGATGAAGGAACTTATTTAATTTATCAGTCTGAATTGATTTTCTTTCCTTCCTTAATGGTCTTATGTGGTCATAGAGTAATCTATAATGATTATCATATTGGCAATATGTTGGTCATACCATATTCTAGAAATATTCCTCCGATTAAAGCAAACATCACCACTTTTCTTTTTAAACAATTTTTTATAATTCAAATCAATTGCAAATTTTCACTGGCAATGCATCTGAAATACTAACCCAGCCATATAAAACGTCATTTTCTAAGTTACATTTTCCTAAGTGGAACTGAGTTTCTCAAGCAAAACATTGCCTTATCCCAAAAAAATCAGATTAGAATAAAAGCTAAAGACAAATAAAATCAGAGTCGAGGCTTAGTACAAGAGACTCAGAGTTCAGTAGAGGCAGATCACTCACAACTACAGCAGAATAGTGCAGTCTAACTGACCCACAGAGGAAGAAATGAAGATATGATGTAGATGAAAGATGGTCAACAACAGTATGGTCATCCTTCAACTACTGAATTCCTAGAATATTGAGCTTTATAATTTTAATCATTGAGCAATAAAAAGAAAGATTTGCTCTGGGGAAATCTCCCTATGCAGTTTAGAGATGTAAAAAGTAGAAGATCTTTTTTTTTTAAGTCTTGCACTGTAACATTTTTCTGTGACTGAGGATGCTGTCCGTCTTGCATAAGAATTATGTTTGGAAATGAAGACTACCTGAAATATGACATAGTGAAATAATTGCAGAAAAGTCTGAGAAATAATATATATTGAACTGTGAGGTGAAGAGGAAATGTGTAGTCATATGCAGTATGGAGGTGCAATTTAGTGGCACTTAACAGGGACGCTGCAGTTAAAGTCAAGTTTCAAACCATATTCTTTAACTCTGAAACCTGGACCAAGTGTTTTTGTTTGTTGTTGGTGGTGTCATTTTCTTTGTGCTTCAGATAAAACCAACTTTCTTGATACCTCTTACTATGCTCTGAGCCAGAGAGAAATGTGAGGATTCTCCATTCAAGCAAAAGCAAAAACCAGTTATTTAAAAAAAAAGAATAAAAATAATGACAAAGAATTTCAAAGTAAAGCCAAAAGAAATTAATACTAGTTAATATATTAGATATTGTTATCTTAAAATAGTTGTTCAGGTTATAAGATTTAGGCATGAAAAAGTGATCAAATGATTAAACAGTGAAAGTATAAACTGTTCTTTTTGAAGAACTGAGAGAGATCAGTAGTATAGTTATCTATCTTGTATAGAGTAGTATACCTATCTATCTGTACATAGATGTAGTTATCTATCTTGTATATATCTTGCATAGTATAGTTATCTATCATATATATATATGATATATATATATATGTTTGTGTATATATGTAATCTTTTTCCTTCTTTTTTTTCTCTATCTCAATTGTTCTTTACTTTTAAGCACTTTCTTTCCCCTTGATTTTCACAATATCTATTGTACATTTCAGATCGTATTTACTCTTTCACATTTTTTACACTAGTGAGACAATACGATATTTACACATGCCAGTCTGAATTATTTCACTGATGGGTGTAGTGTCAGGTTGCCTCCTTTTACCTATAAAAGCCTCGTTTATCATTTTTAGCTGAGTAATACTCCATTGTATAAAAATACATCTTTTTTATACTTTCTGCAGTTGATGGGCATTTGGGTTTTTTTCAAGATTTAGCTTTATAAATTGTACTGCTATAAACATGGGTGAACGCATATCATTGTGGCATGATGTTTTCATTTCTTCTGGGAAAATACCCAGAAGCAGAATACCTGGATTGAGTTAGACCTCCAATTTTAGTTTTCTGAGGAATCTCCACATTGATTACTACAGTGGTCTACATTCACACTAAGAGTGGAAAAGGATTCTTTTTTCCCACAATCCCAGAAATTGTTACCAGAAATTATTACTAGTTGATTTCTTAATGTTGGCCAGTCTTTCTGGATATGGAATCTCAGTGTTGTTTTAATTTGCATTTCTTTAATGATCAATGATGTCAAACATTTCCTCATATACTTCTTTGCCATTTGTATTTCTTCATCTCAAAAGTGCATGTTCATCTCAGATGCCTATTTTTGGATTAGGCCTCTCAATTTGAGGGGAGGGCGCTGGATTTTTTTCAATTATTTATATGTTTTAGATAAGAATCTTTTATCTGAGGGACAATTGGTTAAATTTTATTTTCCATTCTTTGGGTCTTCTTTTCACTCTGTTGGTAATTTATTTTGCTGTGCAAAATCATTTTAGTAAGTTGAAATCACAGTTGTTGATACCTTGAAGTAATTCTTATGCAGTTTGCATTTCATTCATGAAATCTTTGCCTACCCTATGTCTTCAAGATTTCTACCTAACTTGTCTTCCAGTACATTTACTGTTTCTGTTTTATTATTTACATCTTTAATCTGTTTTGACTTTATCTTAGTGTATGATGATGGACATGGGTCTAGTTTTAGTCTTTGGCATATGGAAAGCCAATTTTTCCAATATTATTTATTAAAGAGGCTATCTGTCTTCCAGTAAACATGTTTGTCCCCTTTGTCAAGATAATGTGACTAAGTGTGTTTGTAGTGGTACCTGCAACTTCTAATCTGTTCCACTTACCCTCAAGTCTGTTTTTTGGGGTTTTTTGTTTGTTTGTTTGTTTGTTTTGTGTTTTTTTGCCAATACCTTGCTGATTTCACTATGGTAGCCTTGTAGTGCAATTTCAAGTCAGGGACTGTGATGTCTTCTGCTTTGCCTTTGTTGTCCAGGATTGAGTTTGCTATTCTAGGCCTCTTCCATTTCCAAATGAATTTTAGGAATGCTTTTACTAGATCTGTGAGGTATGCTAATGGTATATTGATTGTGATTGTATTAAACTTGTGTTACAGTTTTGGGAGTATGGCCATTTTCACTATGTTGAATGTTTCTATCCAAGAGCAAGGGATATCTTTTCATTTTATGATATCCTCTTCAAGCTCCTTTATCAGAATACTATGATTTTTCAATATACACATCTTTTGCATCTTTGTTAGATTGATTCCTAAGTATTTCATTTTGGGGGATGCTACTGTGAAAGGTGTTATTTCAATAATTTCTCTCTCATTGAGTTTGTATAAGGATGCTATTGATTTTTGAGTGTCGACTTTCTATTCAACTATGCAGCTGTTATTTGTTTAGTATTTTGGTGAACTTTGTGGCATCTTCTTTGTAAAGTATCATGTCATCTGCAAATAATGATATTATAACTTCTTCCTTTCCTATTCTTATTCCTTATATTTCTCTGTTTTCTAATTGCTGTGGCTAACATTTTCAGAACTACATTGAATAGGAGTAATGAAAGTGAACATCCTTATCTTGTTCCTGATTTCTGAGTAAAAGCTTTCAGTTTTTGTTTATTTAGTATGATATTGCCTATTGGTTTGTCATAGAGAGTTTTTATCAAATTGAGATAGCACCCATCTGTTCTTATTTCCAGTAATATTTTTTATTATGAATGAGTGTTGGAGTTTATCAAATGCTTTTTCTGCATGTACTGCAATGATTATATGATTTTTGTCTTTGGCACTCTTGATGGAGTATATTATGTTTTTTGAATTGCATATTTTGAACCACCCCTGCATTTCTGGAATGAATCCCAATTATTCATGGTGTATAATCTTGATAATTTGCTGCATTCTGTTTGGTAGTATTTTACTGAGAATTTTTGCATCTATGTTCTTTACAGAGATTGGTCTGAAATTTTCCTTTTAGGGTGCATCTTAGTATCAGTGTAATACTTGCTTCCAGGAATGACTTAGGGAGAATTGTTTCACTTTCAATTTCATTGAAGAGTTTGAGGAGCACTGTGTTAAGTCATCTCTAAATTTCTTGTATAATTAAACTGTGAATCTATCAGGACATGGGCTTTTCTTAGTTGGTAAGTTTTTAATTATGTTTTGATTTCTGTAATTGATATTGGGTTATTCAAAATTTTTATATCTTCTTGATTCTGTTTTGGTAATTCATACATTTCTAATAATCTATTTCTTCTGTATTTTCCAGCCTATGCAAATGAAGATTTTCAAAATAGGAGTTAATATTTTTTCTGAATTCCCAAAGGTCTGTAGTAATTCCACCATTTTCTTTTCTCATTGCATAAGTTCCAGTTTTTTTCTTTCATTTTCTTGTAACATCAACTAGGGGTTTTTCAATTTTGTTTATTCTTTCAAAGAACATACTCTTTGATTCATTAATTCTTTTTATATTTTCTTAGTCTCTATTGTGTTCATTTCTGTTTTCTTTTTTATTTAGGGAAAAAAGCAAAATAGAAAAAAGAGTAGAAATAATACAGGATTTCAAAAATAGTAACAGTAAAAAATGACTAGTCAAAAAATACAGTAAGAAATCACTAGTTGATGAAGTACATATCCTTATCTTAGAAGTAGTTGTTCAAGTTACAAAATCAAAGCATAAAAAATGGACAGACCATCAAGCAATGACAGTGCAAACTGTTCTGTTTGATGAACTAACAAAAACTTAGTAGTATTGTTATCTATCCTGCACACTGAAAATACATATAGTTATATCCTTTAGAGCACTTTCTTTTCCTTTCTTTATTACAATATCTATTATACATTTTGGATCTTATTACTCTTTCAGTTTTTTATTTTTTATACTAGAGAGACAATATAATACTTGCTCTGATCTTTATAATATCCTTCCTTCCATGAGCTTTTGTCTTGACTTGCTCTTCCTTTTCTAGATGCTTAAGGTATAAGATTAGGTTGTTTATTTGTGCTCATTCTGTTCCCCTGATGTGAGAATTCACTGCTGCATATATTTCCCTCTTAGCACTACTTTCATTACATTCCACTTGTTCTGGTTTGTTGTACCTGCATTTTTGCTAAATTGTAGGTATTGCTTAATTTCTTTCATTTCACCTGTAACTCATTGGTTGTTTAAGAGGTTCTTATTTGATTTCCATAAGTTTATGTAGTTTTTACAGTTTCTTTTGCTATTAATTTTCAATTTCAATACACTACAGTCAGATAATATGCATGGGACTATTTCAAGCCATGTCATTTACTTAAGAATGTTCTATGGGCTAATCTATAGTGTATTTTACAGAATGCCCCATGAGCAGCAGAGATAAATGTGCATTCAGATATTGTTGGGTGGAACACTCTCTAAACACCTAATTATATCAATTTGTTCATATGTTTGATTCAGTTCTGTTATTTCTTTGCTGACTTTTTGTCTATTTTATCTGTCTCTCTGCGACAATGGAGTATTAAGATTCCTTGTTACAATTGTGTTATGTGCATTTGATTTTTTATTTAAAAAGAATAAAACAAAACAAAGCAGATAAGAGCAAAACAAAGCAAATAACACAGCATTTCAACACAACTGGAAATCAACAGTGGCTACCATAATGGTTCTTGTTTTCTTTGAAATAGTTGTCCATACCTTCACATACAATAAATTAATACAAAACAAAATAGTATAAAAACAATCAAGACAAAAGAATTAGAGTCTCACTGGCTTTCAAAACCAGACACTAAGAAATCAATAATGGCTACAATACTGTCTCTTGTTCTCTTCAAAATAGCTGTCTATACACTCACACTTACTGAAATAAAAATAGAAAACAGATTACAACCAATCAAAACAAAGAATAAAAGTATTATTAGACTTCAAAAGAAAATGATAGGAAATCAGCAATGGCTGCCATGCTGTCTTGTTTTCTTCAATGTATTTGTTCATACCATCCCACATAATAAAATGGATTCTTGTAAACTCTTTAGAAGGAGTTCAAGGCACATATAAGCCTCTACCTGTACATCTATGCTTTCTGTATTAGAGTGGAAAACAAAACAAAACAAAAAATATTTTAAAAAAAGAAGCAAAGAGACAAATAAATAAAAATAACAAAGAGCCCAAAACAATAACAATGTAGGCTCTCAAAACAAGGTGATAGAAACTTAACAAATTTTGTTGTTTTGCATAATTATCTTCAAAAGGGTCACTTGAACTACCATATATAGAGATGCAAAATTGTTATGATCCTACAAATGTTAACTGTTTTGCTCCAAAAACTAATAGAATTAGTAGTACAATCATGTTAGTAATCTTAAGTGTATTTATACAAATTTTTATCTTTCTTCTTTTCTCTTCTTTCTTTTCTCCTGTCCACAGAGTTGTTTTTTTCCTCTTTGAGCAGTTTCTCACCAATTAACCATACTTATTAAAGATTTTGTATCTTATTTACTCTTTCAGTTTTTATGCAATGGAGACAATATGGTATTTACACGAGTTTGGTTTATTTCACTTATGACTTTGGTCACAATTTGCATCCATTTACCTATAAAAACCTAAATGTGGTCCTTCCTTACAGCTGAATAGTATCCCATTGCATAAAAATACATCTTTTTTGTCTGATCCTCAGTTGATGGGCATTTGGGTTGTTTCCAAGATTTAACTACTACAAATTGTGCTGCTAAAAACTTGGGTGCAGGAAAATTACTGTGATATGATATTTTCAGTTTTTCTGGGAATATGCCCAGGAGGAATATAACTAGGTCAAATGGGACCTTCAATTCCAGGTTTTCGAGGAACCTCTGATTTAGACAGTGGTTGAACCAGTCTATATTCCCACCAATAGTGTAAATGATTTTCTTTTTCCCCACAGTTTCACCAGCATTTTTTATTGGTGGTTTTCTTAATCCTGGCCATTTTTCTGGAGCACGATGGAATATCAGTGTGGGTTTAATTTGTATTTCTATAATGACCAATGATGTCAAACATTTTTTCCTGTATTTATTTGCCATTTGTATTTCCTCAGCTGAGAAGTGTAAATTCATCTCAGATGCATTTTTGGATTGGGACCTTGAATTCTGAGTGTCTGATTTTGGGAGAATGGCCATTCTCAGAATGTTTGTTTTTTCTATCCATAATCAAGGAACGTCTTTTCATTTTTTGAGATCCTCTTCAATATCTTTATTCAGAGTACTGTAATTTTCACTGAATAAATCTTTTACTTCCTTTGTTAGATTGAATACCAAGTATTTCACTATTTTGGAATGCTATTGTGGAATTGCTAATGCTCATTTTTCTCTCTCAGTGATTTTGTTGTTTGTGTAGAGGAATGCTATTCATTTTTTAGTACTGATTTTGTATCCAGCTACATTACTGAATTTGGTTATTACACCTAGAAGTCTTTCAATGGAGTTTTGTGTGTCTTCTACGTAGAGTATTATGTCAAATAATGACAGTTTAACTTTTTCCTTTGCTAACCTTGTTCCTTTTATTTCTCTCTCTTTTCTGATTGCTCTAATGTTTCCAGCATTATATTGAATAGGAGGGGTAGATAGTGCCAGCCTTGTCTTGTTCCTGATTTTGGAGTGAAAACTTTCTGGTTTTGACCACATACTATGATGATGGATTTTGGTTTGTCACAGATTGTTTTTATCAAATTAAGCTAGAAATCATCTTCTGATTGTTTTAGGATTCTTATCATGAATGTGTGTTGGACTTTATCAAAAGTTTTTCTGCATCTATTCAGATATTCATATGGTTCTTGTCTTTGGCTCTATTGATGTGATATTTTACACTTATTGATTTGTGTATGTTGAACCATCTCTGCATTTGTGGCATGAATCCCATTTGGTCATGGTAGCTAATCTTCTTGATGACTTGCTGCATTCTGTTTGCCAGTATGCTATTGAGGATTTTTAAATCTATGTTCATTGGAGAGATTGGCCTGTAGTTCTCTTTTTTGGTTGGGTCTTTCTCTGGTTTTGGTATTAGGGTAACACTTGCTTCCAGGAATGAGTTAGAGAGAATTGTTTCCATTTCAATTTCATTGACGATTTTGAGGAGCATTGGCATTAAATCTTCTTTGAATTTCTTGTAGAATTCAGCTGTGAATCCATCAGGACCTGGGCTTTTCTTTGTTAGTAAAGTTTTAATTACATTTTCAATTTCATTGACTGAAATTGAGTTTATTCAGCAGTTTCACACCTTCTTCATCCAGCTTTAGTAATGCATACATTTCTAGGAATCTGTCCATTTCTTCTGTGTTATCAAACTTATGAGAGTAAAGGTTTTCAGAGTAGGTATTGTTTATCTTCTGTATTTCCACATGGTCTGTAGTGATGTCACCCTTTTCATCCTCATTGCAGGTTGTCTGTGGGCTTATCAATTTTATTTATTCTTTCAAACAACCAACTCCTTGATTCTTTAACTCTTTCTGTTGTTTTGTTAGTTTCCATTGTAGTAATTTCTGGCCTGAACTTTATAATTTCTTTCATTCTTTTGACTTTGAGATTGACTTGTTCTTCTTTTTCCAAATGTTTTAGGTGCAGCATCAGATTGTTTATTTGTATTTTTTGTTTTCCTGATATGGTAATTCACCACAATAAATTCCACTCTGAGGACTGTTTTCATGGCATCCCACAAGTTCTAGTTAGTTGTATTTTCATTTACTTGTAGACATTGTTTAATTTCTTCTTTTGTTTCCTCTGTGACCCACTGAATGTTCAGGAGTATATTATTTAATTTCCATGTGTTTATGGAGTTTTTGCAGTTTCTTTTGTCACTAATTGTTAGTTTTATGGCACTATGATCAGATAATTTGCATGGGATAATTTCAATTCTTTTGCATTTACTTAAGCATGTTCTAATATATGGTCTATTTTAGAGAACAGCTTATGTGAAGCTGAGAAGAATGTATATTCTCTTCTTAGTTGAAACACTCTGAAGATGTCTATTAAGTCCATTTATTCATAGCTTTGATTCAGTTCTGTTATTTCTTTGCTGATTTTCTGCCTCATTAATCTGTCTCTTTGTATCAATGAGGTATTAAGGTCTCCCAGTACAATTATTGCTTATTTGGGTTTTTCACTTCTATTAATATTTGTTTTATATAGCGTAGTGCTGCTATATTTGGTTCATATATATTTAAGATTGTAATCTCCTCCTCTTGGAGTTTTACCATGATCAATATGTAGTCACCTTCTTTATCTCTTTTGACCATTCTTGGTTTGACATTCATGTTGTCTGCAAACAGAATAGCTACCCTGTAATTTTTGGGTTTCCTATTGCATTATTTTTTTATATCCTTTGACTTTAAGTCTATAAATTTCCTTTTGGGTTAGATGGGTTTCTTGTATACAGAATGTGGTTGGATGTTGTTTCTGGATCCATTCTGTCAGTTTGTTTCTTTTAATTGGTGAATTGAGGCCATTTACATAAGTGGTTATAACTGATAAATATTGGCTTTTTTTGTCATGTTATCTTTCTGGTGTTGGTTCATTAGCTTTCCCTTCTGTTTAGTTGTTTGCCCTGCTAGGTGATTTCTTCCTGTTGGTTTTCTTAAAATTACAGTTATTTTATGTCTGTCTAGAATATCTTTCAGTATTCTTTGCAGGGCTTGTTTGGTGGTCATGAAGTTCTACAGCTGTTCTTTATAATTGAAGTATCGATTTTGAAGGATGATTTTACAGAGTAAAACAATCTGGGTTGGAAGTTATTTTCCTTTAGGATTTGAAATATCTCACTCCATGCTCTTCTTGACTTGACTGTTGGTGTCAAGAAGTCTGCTGTGATTCTGATGGACTTTCCTTTATAGGTGATTTGTTTCTTTTCTCTAACAGCTGTTAATATTCAGCTCTTATGTTCAATTTCTGGGATGTTCATTATTATATATCTATGTATGGCTTATTGGTATTTGATATGCTTTACTTATCTGTATGTCAGTTTCCTTTCCCATGTTTGGAAATTTTTCAGGTATTACTTCTGTAAATAGTCTTTTTATATCATATGTGTTATTACCTTCTTTTTCATTTACACCTATTAATCTTACATTGCTTTCTTTGTATCATTTTTTCAAATGTTGAATTGTTATTTCTTGATTCCTTATTATTTTTAAACATCTATCCTTTCCTGTTCACTAGCTGCAATCTCATCTTTGAGGTCTGAAAGTGTATCTTCACATTCATTGAGGTGGTTTTGCCAGCTTTCCATGGAATTTTTGATTTCCTGGATATTTCTTTGGATCTGTTTCATGCTTTCTATTTCTTTCTTATATTGTTCTTTCAAGGTTTCAATTGTTTTGCAATGTTCCTGGATTTTTTTACCATATAATCTTTAGATGTTCAGTATTTCTTTCATTATGTTTATCATTTCTTGTTTTACTTGGGAGATTATTTCTGATATGAGTTCCTTTATACTTGAAGGAGTTGTTTCTTTGCTTTGATTGCTATCATTTCAGAGGTTTCAGATGTATGGCTTACATTTTCTTCTATGTCCATGTGTCCTAGGCTTGTTTGGGATGGGCTAGAGGTCTAAGATTGCATTGTGCTCTTTCATTTTGTCATTTTCCTGTATCCCACATGGCAGTTGAATTCAAAGTCTCATTGGAATGAGTATTGCTGACTGGACTTCAGATAGTTTCCCCAGTTCAATTTGGCATTTTAGGCTTTACTGTGTCCCTAGTGGCACTTGAAGTCTCCCCAAGTGTGTACGCTAAGTGGACTTTCAGCACACCCCACATGGCTCACCAAAGCTCCCTAGCTCCTTCAAGTCACTGGTCAGGGCCTTACCAGGTTCTCAGTGGTGTGCCAAAGCTGGATGATAGATGGAGTACACTGAACAGACTGTCAGCTAATGCTACTTAGCAGCTCCCCAGCTTCTTTGTGTATTTGTGTGGATCCCTACCAGGTTCTGCACAACATACTAAGGTTGCACAAGTAGGTGCGGTTCATTGTCCAGGCCTTTAGCTCACATCACGCAGCCAACTAAAGTTACCCAGCTGCTTCTGGTCACTTGCCAGGGCCCAAGAAGGACCAAATTGATTACCCAAAGGTATTGGAGTGTTTGGGGACTCTAGGTGTGACCCTACCAGATTCCAAACAAGGTCCCACAGCTGCACAACTAGGTAGAGTTCACTGTGTGGGCCTTCAGCATGTGTCACTCAGCACACAGCTCTCTCCACTACCTGCATGGTCACAGAATGTGGCCCAAGCAGGACCTGAATGATGAACCAAAGGTCACAGACTGGGGATACTGGGTGGGGTCCTACTAGGTTACAAGAAAAATCTCATGGATGCAGAGCTAGGTAGAGTTCACTGTGGGAGCCTTCATCCTGCACCACTCAGCACACCAGTTACCTGGAAGTCACTGGGCAGGGCCTAAGGAGGACCCATGTGACAAAAAAAATATGCCAGACTGTTTGAGGATGCTGGACTAGTTCCTACTAGGTTCTGAGAATGGTCCCATGGCTGCACAGCTAGGCAGAGTTTGCTGTGTTGGCCTTCAGCTTGCTCCCCAGTAACCTGGAGTGCATTTGATTTTTCATGTCCATTATCATTTCTTATATAGGTGGATGCTCCCAGATTTGGTGTATATATGTTTATGATTGTTATCTCTTGTTCTTGAATTTTTTCCCTAATGATTATGTAGTGACCTTCTTTACTTGTTTTGATCATTTTTGAAGTTCATATTGTTTACAAACAAAATAGCTACCCCTGCTTTTTTCTGTGTTTCTGATGCATTGAAAATTGTTCCCATCCTTTGTCTTTCAGTGTGAGTTATTTTACTTAAATGTGTTTTATGTATATAGCACATTGTTGTATCTTGTTTCTTGATCGATTCTGCCAAAATATTTCTTTTAATTAAATTGATACCATTTACAATGATGATTATAATTAGTATGCATTGGCTTATCTTTGTCATGGTATTTTCCTGTCGTTGGGTACCTGCTTTTCCATTTGTTTAATTGCTTCCCCTGCCTGGTGATTTCTTTCTGTCCTTGTTTGGGGAATTGTGGTCATTTCTCTACCTAAGATATCTTTCAGTGCACTTTCTAGAGCTGGTTTGCCTGACATTAATTTCTTTAGTTGTTCTTTTTCATGGAAGTATCTTATTTTTCCATTAAATTTGAAAGATAATTTTGCAGAGTACATCAACCTGATTTGGAAGTTGTTTTCTTTTAGGTCTTCAAATACTTCACTCAAAGCTTTTCTTGACTTGAGGGTTTGTGCTGAGAAGTTGGTCATGATTCTAATGGGCTTTCCTGGATAAGCAATCTCTTTCTTTTCTCTAACAACTTTTAATATTCTTTTTTATGATGAATTTCTTGGATCTTGATTATTGTATGTCTGGGCATAATTTTATTTTGGTTATGGTTCTTTGAAGTTCTATATGCCTCCCTTATCAGTATATCAAATTATTTTCCCATGCTAGAAAATTTTTTGCTATTACTTCTGCAGAGAATTTATGTCATTTGTATTGACTCCTGCCTTTTTACTGACATCTACCAAACTTATATTGTTTTACTTTGCTTGGTCTTGAAGCTATTGAATTTTACTTAATGGTCCCTTGTTATTTTTATGATTTCTTTCCTTTCATGATTACTAGCCATGATCCTGTTTTCAAAGTCTGAAAGTCTACATTCAGTTTTGTTCCAGTGGTTTTGCCAGGTTTCAGTGGAATTTTTAATTTCCTGGATACCTGTTTGAATTTGTTTCATGTATTCTATTTCTTTCTTATATTGTTCATTCAAGGTTACATCATTTTCCTATGCTCTTGTACTTCATTTATGTCCTCTCTAGCTATGCTGAGTAATTCCTTCATTGAGGTTGTCATTTCTTTTTTTACCCAAGAGACTATTTCTGATCTTATTTCCCCTATAGCATCATGGATTTGTTATTTTAATTCACTTGCCCTTTTTACAGAAATTTCAAGTGTGTAACTAGCAATATCTTCTATGTCAATATTACCAATACTTGTTCCACAAGGACTGGGGGTTTGAGATTGTATTTTGCCTTTTTGTTTTTTCATTTTCACCTCTTCATTAATATTTTGGCCTTTCCAATCTTGCTAGTCTGACTTGTCTATTAAGTATGTTTTATGGTCCTACTGTGAGGCTGATATTCACCCATTTGCTGTGTCTTGCAGCATAGGGGAGGGACCAGTCAACTGAATTCCTAATGTGGAGCCAGTTAAGTGAATCCTAGATTTTTACTAGACTGACTAGCCTAGGAGTATTGATTTGAATGAAACCTTACCACAGCTTTAGCTTTTTCCAGGCTTCCAGGCCTGCCTATTCATGGTGTGTGCCCCAGCCATCACCCTACTGTGTCACTGGAGTCTCACAGGCCCATCTGGATTCCTCCAGATAGGTAAGGCCTCACTAGCATGTTCTCCTACCCACCTGATATCCTCTCTCTGGAATAAGGATTCATGTACTTGTCAGCATACCAATGTCCTCTAGGTGGCAGAAGGGGTTTCCAAGGCTCATGTAGATCCACTGAGGTTCTCTGTGGGGGTTGACTCCACTGTTACTCTCTCCTGCTCCTCAGTAGAACAAGTGTTTTATTCTGACCAGATTTTGTCTTCTAATTCATAAAACAAGGACACAGTGTGAGATAATCACCAATGTTGTACACAACTTTTGGCTTTTGGCCCTGGTCCAGAAAGAGACAAGAAGAAGACAATACACGATACATCATTTATAGTATTATTTGTAATGGTCACCCAAGGAGTCAAATGCAAAGAAAATGCAGGAAATCTTTTCACACACTAAAGAATCCTGCCATGGACATGGATGCTACAGCAATGTCCTGCATGAGTCCAGCTGAAGTCCTAGAACCCATAACAATAACTCATTCAAGTCTGTTTCATGAACAGGCACTGGAAAGGCCAAAAGGTCAATGGTGGAAGCTAGAAACTCTATGCCAGCAAGATGAAAGAAAGATCTGTGCCCATAAGTTGAGGGTTCTGCATTGGAGCCAAAACACTCAAAATAAGGACCAGGGCTCTCCTAAAAAGTAGCACAGCCATCCTCAGTGACAGTGAGGTTCTCAGCTCCCCTAATGAATAGAACAGGCAAGTTCATATCAAGAATCCAGTACGACAAGCTTCTCCTAGAGATTGAGCATCACACCATCTTTCCCTGTGGAGCCAGGAAGCAATGCTCAACATAAGGACCAGAGCTCCCCCAAATTGAATCACAGCCATTCTCAGCAACAACAGGGTCCTGAGCTTCTCTAATGATGAGAACAGATGAGTTCATATCTAGAGAAAAGCTCAGCAAGCTCCTCCAAGGAGAATCCACATCAACAGGAGAAACAACAGCACCAAACAAGACAACACACTTCCTGTCCAAGTCTCCTTTTTATGCTGGCAACAATCTTCAGGAGGGCCATCTACACTAACTACCATGCTGATTCAGATCAGGTGATTTTTTAATTGACCATCAGTTTTCAATCCACCACAGAAGATATTTAGAATATTGAGTAAATAAGTCTCCAAGTGAGAGTTCTAGGAAATGTGGGGAGATTTGGAGTAGATTTATGATAAACAACCAGAAACACAGGATACATTCATTTATTAAAATCAAATTAGACCCTGCAGATATTCTCAGGAAACTGACCATTTTTTCTGCCGCACCAAGAATTGGCATCAAAGAGACCTTATGTTTTCATGTGTCAAATACACATTAGGAAACTTCAGTTCATTTAGTTTCCATGAACTAAGCTCTTTAGCTTATGGAGAAGAATAATATCCTGTTTGATCTAGACTGAGTGTGTCTTTTTCCTTCTAGACTAGAAGTAACAGGGTGTCTGTGTATTTTGTAACTTATGACACCAAAATCTGACCTGTTTCTATAGAGTTAAGATATAGATAACAATATTGAGAAATTTAATTATTTTTTAATTTTTATCATGATCTCAGTGATTTCTGGGGAACTAAGCTAAAGGTGTTACTGCTTAACTCATTGATCATTAGTAAAATTTCTTTTTGTCTAACATTTCTTATAACTAAAATATGTTGAGATGTTTTCTAGGTTAGGTCACAACAAAGAGAGAGATTTTCCTTTAAATGATGAGAAACTGAAAAACAGAAGTCAGTGTGAGTTCAGCATTCAACCTCTGAAAAATCATCACTCTTGTCAGATGAGTTGTCACCATCTCAGTGATGTTCTCCACATTATTAGGCACCAATAATGCCCCACGGATAGCAAAAAATTATTGACCTTAATAAAGATGTAAATAAAAAGTAACTTAGCTACACATGTACTAATTCCAGCATCCTAGGATGCTCAAGCCCAAGTTTAAGTGTAGCTTGAGCAATTTAATTACTTGAAGTGACCCTATCTCAAAATTAAGAATAAATAAATAAAATGGCCCAGGGCTGTATCTCTGAGTGATAGCTTTGAATTCAATCCCTGGTGTCACAAAAATAAATAAAAACACCAAACACATGTAAAATATTAATAGTATTTCAAAAAAAAATAGATGTCTGACCCAAATTCTATTTTATTGCACCTGACAATATCTTTGAAAATATTAGACTCTAGAGACTTTCACCTCTTACTAATCTCATCAACTTGAGTCAACACGTAAGTACCATTAATATAAATTATTTAATTTCAATTAATTGTCATAATCTAAAAAATACTGAATAACCTGTAATGAAAAATAAACATTTTCTTTTTTTATTTTTGTTCTCTTTGTAAATCACTATTTCCTCATTCTATGATAACCACCTTTACCTCTAGCAAATTTTCTTCCAGGAAAGTTGATCAGACTTTGAGGTAGTTGTGCCTCTAAATGAGATATGTCAGAGAAAAAGATTAATTAATCTCCACTAAAGGAGCTCAAATTCAAAAGAAAAGCTTTCAATAAAGCAAAGAGAATATAAGAGGGTGTTTATTTTTAGCCTTCTGTCTATGAAAGTCCTTAGTAATATTCTGAAGTCTCTCACTGGTACTCTTAATCCAACATAACTGTGTCCTTAGGAGAGAAGGCAGAGTAACAGATACAGGGAAGGTGGCCATGTGATGACAGAGGCAGGGATTGAAATGACACATCTCTAAGCCTGGACAAAACAAGGATAGCAAACAGCAGCAGAAGGAGGCTTTCACAAGGAAGAATCCTACCCAGAGTCCTATAGGAAAGAGCAGAATGAGGAACATGAAAATGAAAGTAATATGAAGCAGAGGTTTAATTATATTTCAAAAGCAGGAACTGCCAAACAGTCAGTTGGTTATTTGAGAGGGATGAGCTCAAGCTGAGGTCTTTGCGTTGCCCATATTATTGTTATTATTGTTGGAGTCTTTGCATTGTCCAAATTATTGCAGTAAGCTGATTCCTGAAAATAACTATTTCACATATTGGTATAATCTAGACCAATAAGCATCTTAGCCTTTGTTTCTGGGGTGAGCCAATATTCACGGAGTCTACAGGCAAATAACAAATGCATGCAAAGTTCCCACAAAGGGCAATTTCCAGGGTACATCATACACCATAAGTACGTGGTCACCTTTATTGTTCCTACCATGGCAGCCTTTCAGGTCATGCTCTATGCTGCCTTCTTCCATTTCACCTTCCCTACAGTATCATCCTTCTAGTTCATCAGTTTCTTGGAATTTTCACAGCTATTTCTTGTGAACTTTACAAGCTCATGGAAAAAAAAAAGATTTAAGCACAACATAGACATTGACCTAAGTTTTGTCATTTACATTCATTTGTTAAGGAAGGCACAAAAAATACTTCTGCCTTTCCATATAAAAGAATAAGAACTATAAAATGTTCATAATGTAGCTGCTTTTACATAGATCCTACATGGTTTGTTAGCCCTGACTCTCAGAAATGCATCTCAGTGTGGTGAGTGAATCCCTATGCTGGGCTCTGTCCAGGCACAGTGCTTATTCTAAGTTGCCCTCTCCTTGGTCACATGGGTGGACCCACAAGGAAAGTGGAGTCAATAAGACCCTCCTCAGAATATACTCCCTTCTTATGCAACAAATTATCATGGCAGAGTATAGAGACTCAGCTTCCTGGAAAGGACATTCTAAAGAGGAAATGTAAAAAGAAAGAAGCAGGAGCTAGAAAAAAATCATATAGATAGAATGTACTGGAAGCATCAAATTCTCATTTCTGATGCAATTTCTTGAGAAGTTAATCTTTTCTGTAAAATCGGCCTGTTTTGCATATCAAACATATTTGTTCTTCTGCCATTTATAATTACAATTGTTACTGATAGATCCAGCACTGTATATTATATTTAATATCTTGTGTTCTAACAATGCCTCAGATAAGTTGCCTTCATAATTATATCTCAAAACTCAAAGAAAGAATTCCAATATGAATATTGTTTACAACTCAGAGGGAAGACGGCACATGTCATTGTTCCAGCCCTTGGGCAATGGTCATTGAAGAGAAATGCCCACCATTTGAGGCTTCTTATATTATGCTTAAGCCATGAGTTATTGCATTACTCAGGATCAAGTAAGAGGCCTGCACTAAGAAATAAATTGGATATTATATGTTCAATTATTATGTTAGGGGCCTAGATGAATCAAACAGACAATTCAAAATCTGAAATTTTGTGATGATTATAAGTTGTGCAGAAGGAAAAATAAGTAGAATATGATGCCCAAATTCAGTTTCTCAGTGAACTCATAGATAACCAAAAAAAAAAATAAGAAAAAAGTACATTGATATTGTTCTATTTTACTTTAATCACCTGGTAAAGCAGAAGACAAGAAATTAATGTCAAAAGCTCAATTAATATCATAACAATTTAACTAGAGCAGATCTTAACCAGAATCCTCTAAAAAAGGACTTCCAAAAGTGGTGGTGATATTTCATTCAAATTTGAAATTCTGTTTGTCTCTTTAAGACTTTGAAATGCACCATTTGGTGGAGTTTTGTGGGTCTTCAATGTAGAGTATCATGACATCTGCACATAATGATAATTTAACTTCTTTCTTTCCTATCCTTATTCCTTTTTTGTTTCTCTTGTCAAATAGCTTTTCCTAATGTTTCCAGAACTATATTGGATGGCAGTAATGATAACAGTCATCCTTGTCTTCTTCTTTATTTTAGAATGAAAACTTTCACTTCTTAACCATTTAATATGATGTTAACTGTTGGTTTGTCATAGATGGGTTTCTTAATATTGAGGTAAAGATCATCTATTCCAATTTTCTGTAGGGTTTTCATCATAGATGGATGTTGAACTTCATCAAATGCTTTTTCTGCATCTGAGAAGATCATGTAATTTTTGTCTTTGGCTCTTTTAATATGGTGTATCACATTTATTGATTTTCATTTGCTGATTCATCCCTGCATTCTTGAAATGAATCCTACTTTGTCATGATGTATAATCTTGATGATCTGCTGCATTTTGTTTGAGAGTTTCTCATTAAGCATTTTTTTGCATCTATGTTTGTTAGGGAAATTGGCCTGTAGTTTTCTTATCTGGTTGTATTCTTCTCCTGTTTTGAAATCAGGATAATATTTGCTTCCAGGAATGGTTTTGGCAGCACTGCTTCCCTTTCTGTTTCCTTTAGAGATTCAGCATTACTTAACATTTGTTCTTCTCTAAATTGCTGAAGAACTCAACAGTGAATCCATCAAGGCCTGGGCTTTTTTTGTTGATAAATGTTTAATTTTATTTTCAATTTCATTGTTGATGTCAGATTAGAATTTTTTCACCATCTTGACTTAGTTTTGGCAATTATATCTGGGAACCTGTCCATTTCTTCTGTTTTCTATCTTGTTAGAATATAGGTTCTCATACTACATATTGATGATGTTCAGGATTTCCATAGGATCCATTGTTATTTCCCTCTTTTCCTTCCTAATTGCTTAATTTTGTGTCTTTTCTTTCCTCTTTTATAAGCAAATGGATTCAAGTTGACACCATATTCATAAGTGAAATAAATCATATGTGTAAAGATCATATCATCTCACTAATGTGAGAAACTAAATGAATAAATAAATTCCAAAGTGTACAATAGATATGGTGAATTGCAAAGAAACTGTCCAAAAGAAAAGACAAAGTGTGAAGGGGAAAAGGGGAAAGGAAGGAAAAAAGGGTAAAAGAAAAGAATATAATTTTACTCAAAATAGTTAAAATAATTATATAGGTAGATTCTGTCAGTTCATTTAAAACATTTTGCCAATATTTCTTGGATAAGATATGCCTAAGTCTTGTCCGTTGAATAGCTACTACAAAGAAACCAATATTTAATTACTGTAACTATCCTGCTCAACGTTTTGAAATTTTTATTATTATTTTTATGCTTTTGTCTGTAAAATAAAAAACAAATATGCTATTTAATATAACCAATAAATAAAAGGAAAAATAAACTGCCATCAAGTTTGAATACCTAATTAAAGCAGAGACTCTGATTCACTCTTGCTCAGCTGGTTGCCCTCAGTGGTTTTGCTATACTGACAATTAAAGCACTGTTGCATCCAAGAGGAAACCAGAAGATGTAAAGAAAAAAAGAAGGTGTATTCATTGGCATTCAGGGATTTTGTTTTATCTCAGAAGAGGAAACATGATCAGTACTGCACTTGACCAGAAATATTGAGGGCTATTTATTAATGATGTTATTGCCAGTCTCCTTAATTTTGATTTATGTGACAGTAAGATTAGTTGTATTACATTGAAATTTTTGTCTGTGTTCTGAATTCCCATGTAAAAAAATATTACAATCATCCCTTTTTAATCATGACATAGGCTGAAATGATGTTATGGAAACTTCAGACTCTTAAGACTTCATTTGAATATATTGTCATAAAAATATACAAGCATGTTGAGCTATAATTTCTACAGTCACTATTTAAGAAAGTAGAGTAAAAGTCATTGTCTGTCCTAATTAATCCTAAAACATTACTTCAAAATCAAAATACTACTGAATGTATTTTTCTGTTGAGAAAAGCAATCCAGGCTGAAACTTTTCTTTACAAATACTGTTAAAAACAAGTCCTTATCTATACTGAAATACCTCCTAGTAGCCTTGAATCTAAACTTGAAACTGATTCCAGATTATCTTTAACATGTAACATCAAGTATCACTCAAATATTATGCTCTAGGTGCAAAATAATCAAAAAATTAAGGATGAGAGTGAGATTGCATAATGTGTTAATCTCTTCTGATGCAGCTTCTAATATTTCTTTTGGCTTAAATAATAGAAACCACTTTGAAATGAGTTTTTGACTAAGCATCAAAGTATTTAAATGGAATTATATATGATTACTGAGTAAATATTAAAATTACAGATTAACTTATCATTTGGACATTAAAAATATCTGTAATAGTATTACAGATAAGTATAGTCTTATCCTACATTAAGTTAATGTTGAGTGAATAAGTGCAGAATTTTTGAAATCATGTAGATTGTCACAAACCAACATGCAGACAAGATACATAGGAAAATGGAAAAATATGACATTGTAAGTATGTCTATACATATACCTCTACCTATATCTATGTATCTATATGTACATGTACATCTGTGACTATATCTATATTTATATTTATATAACTATATCTATGTCTGTCTATGTCTAATCTATCTATTCCTAGGATTCAACTATTCAGAACCAACCTGTATATTCCTTCTGAATTTGTTTTTAGACAGTTCACATGCAACACTCATCTTCACTCCACTTGTTGAATCCTCTTCACATGCCCAACCCCTGAGAGAGGGAAAAACATATTTTTGACTGTCACATGATGCTACCAAATTCCCAGTTGAGAGACTCACTTCTTTTATTTTTTCTTTCCTTTCCTTTCCTTTCCTTTCCTTTCCTTTTCTTCCCTTCCCTTCCCTTCCCTTCCCCTCTCCTCCCCTCCCCTCCCCTCCTCTTTCTTTCTTTCTTTCTTTCTTTCTTTCTTTCTTTCTTTCTTTCTTCTTTCTTTCTTTCTTTCTTTCTTTCTTTCTTTCTTTCTTCCTTTTCTCATTTAGGATTCTTGCGTCTCACTGGAGAAGAGGGACCCTGCTCTGGGCAAGTGGAACTGAATTCTAGAGGAGAATGGATTCCGGTATCCGATATGAACTTCTCGCTTCCCACTGCCCAGGTCATCTGTGCAGAGCTGGGGTGTGGCAAGGCTGCATTTGTCCTGGGAAATATAGAGAGCAAATACACAGGACAGATGTGGCATGAAGAGTTCTGGTGTGAGGGTCAGGAGTCTCAGCTTTGGCTCTGCCCCAGAGCACCCTGTCATGGAGAGAGGTGTCACCACAAAAGGACTGTTCAAGTTGTCTGCTCAGGTGAGACTAAGCAGAATTTCCATCTCTGCATATTGTGCTGGCATAAGAACAAATGTGCTGAAACCCTGTCTTCTTTCACTAGAGTTCACTGAAGTCCGACTAGTGAAAAATGGCACCTCTCAGTGTGAAGGTCAGGTGGAGGTGAACACTTCTGTGGGCTGGAAAGGGCTCTGTGCTTCCCACTGGAGCATGGCCAATGCCAATGTTGTGTGCCACCAGCTGGGCTGTGGAGTTGCCATTGCCACTCCAAAAGGAGAATATTTTGTGGAAAAAGGGGATGAAATCTGGAAAGACCAGTTCTACTGCTCAGGAGACGAGTCCTTCTTGTGGAGTTGCCCTGTGATGGCCCTGGGTGTTCCTTCCTGTGCCCATGGGAACACAGCCTCTGTGGTCTGCACAGGTAAGACAGTGGTCAGGATGAGTAGTTGAGTAGTGTTTGGGATGCTTCTGAAGTCCCACACCCCTGAGGGCAGACCTCAGGGACAACTTATTTCAAAACTCTGTGGTGACATAGTCTTCTTACTTATCATTAAGCATTCAGATCAAGACAAAGTATATTCAAAGAGATATTTTAAAATACATGTTATCACTTAACAGAACAATGTGTAAAATAAATGTAGAGCTCTTTTAGATACATTCATCAAGATCACCAAAAAGAATGTTATAGTTCTCCCAATCACAGTGCTCTCCTCCCCTGCAAAGAAACCACTTTAACTTGTACCATTAATAAGTAATTTCCTTCAGTTTTTATCTTTATTTAAAATAAAGTATGTACTCTGAAGACTTCTTTGGCTCAAAGTCATGCTTTGGGTTTACTTTGTTGTTGTTAGCAGAACATCATTAATTTTAGCCATGCCTCTGAAATATTTGAAATGATAGCAATGGAAGTAACAAAGGAAATCAATAACAATGCGAGCAAATAAAGCAGACATAGTTTCTCAGATAAAAGCAAAAAGGGAAAAAGGGTAGAAATAATACATAATTTAAAAAAACACTAAGAAATCAATTAATATTTACACATAATTTTCTTAGAAGGAGTTGTTCAAGTTACAAAATCTAACCTTAATAAATGAACAGAAAATCAAATAATGACAGCAGCAGCTATTATTTTTGATGAACTAACAGAGAATTAGTAGTATAGTTATCTATCTTGCACACTGAAACATATTTACAGTTATATATGTGTACATACTAGTTGTTCTTTCCTTATGAGCACTTTCCCTTTTATTATTACAATATGCATGGTACATTTTGGATCTTTTTACGATTTTATTACTGTTATCTATTATTTACATTAAAGTGACTATATAATATTTAAAATGTGAGTCTGATTTATTTCACTTATGAGGATAGTCTCAAGTTGCTTCTATTTACTATAAAAGCCTCAAGATCATCCTCTTTATAGCTTAGTAATATTCCTTTGTATAAAAAGCCACTCTTCAGTTGATGGGCATTTGGGTTGTTTCCAAGATTTAGTTTTTACAAATTTTGCTGTTATGTACATGGGTGCACATATATCAATCTGACATGATATATTCACTTTTTCTGGGAAAATAGCCAGGAGGGAAATAGCTGGATTGAATGGGTTTTCCAATCCTAGTGTTTTGAGGAATTTCCATACTGATTTCCACACTGGCAACACCAGTCTACACTTCCACCAACAGTGGAGAAGTGTTCCTTTTTCCCCACAGCTCTGCCAACATTTGTTATAAATTGATTTCTTGATGGCAGCAATTCATTCTGGAGTGAGCTGATATCTCAATGCTGTTTTAATTTGCATTTCTCAAATGACCAGTGATGATGATCATTTCTTCCTGTATTTATTGCCCTTTGTATATCTTCATCTGAGAAATGCATATTTATCTCAGATGCCCATTTTTGGAGTGGGTCCTTTGAATTTGGGGGGCTTGGTGTTTTTCAATTCTTTATATGTTCTGGATATAAGTCTGTTGTCTAAAGGACTGCTGGCTAAAATTCTTTCCCATCCTGTGGGTTTTCTTTTCACTGTGTTGGTGATATTTTTGAAGTGCAAAACTTTTTAATATGATGAGATCCCAATTGTTGATTCTTTGAAGTGTTTCCCATGCAGTTTGTATTTTATTCATGAAATCTTTGCCTACCCCTAGGTTTCAAAATTTCTACCTACCTTGTCTTCCAGTATATTTAGTGTTCCTGTTTTAATATTTAGATCATTTATCTATTTTGACTTTAGTTTAGTGCATGGTAATAGAAATGGGCCTAGTTTCAGTCTTTAGCATGTGGAAAGCCAATTTTTCCAGCACCATTTATTGAAGAGGCTATCTTTGTTCCAATTAACATGTTTAGTCCATTTGCCAAATATAAAATCAGCTGAGTGTCTTTGTAGTTGTGTTTGCATCTGCTAATATGTTCCATTGATCCTCAGGTCTATTTTTTTGGCAGTACCATGCTGAACTTATCACTGTAGCTTTGTAGTATAATTTCAAGTCAGGGATTATGATGCCTCTGGCCTGCTTTTGTTGCCCAAAATTGTCTTGGGTGTTCTAGATTTGTTTTGTTTCCAAATGAATGTTAGGAATATTTTCTCTAAATCTGTAAAGTATGTTAATGGTATTTTGATTGGGATTGCATTGAATCTGGATAACACTTTTGGGAGTACGGCCATTTTCGCAATACTGATTCTTCCTAACCAAGAGCAAGGAATACCTTTCCATTTTCTAATATCCTCTTCAATCTCCTTTTATATAGTAGTATAATTTTCAGCATATAGATCTTTTACATTCTTGGTTAGGCTGATTCCTAAGTATTTCATTTTTTGGATGCTATGGTGAAAGGTGTTATTTCTATAATTGCTCTCTCAGTGGGTTTGTTCTATATTTACAGGAATGCTATTGATTTTTGAGTGTTGAGTTTGTATGTGGATGCACTGCTGGATTTGCTAATTAACTTTAGTAGTCTTTTGATAGAGATTTCAGGATCTTCTATGTAGAGTATCATGTAATCTGCAAATAGTAACAATTTAACTTCTTCCCTTTCTACCTTTATTCTTTTTATTTCTCTCTCTTGTCTGATTGCTCTGGCTAATATTTCCAGAACTATATTGAATAGGAGTGGTTATAGTGGACATCCTTGTCTTGTCCCTGATTGTAGAGTGAAAGCTTTCAGTTTATGTCCATTTAGTACAATGTTGGCTGTTATTTCATCACAGATGGCCTTTATCAGATTGAGGTAGATAGCATCTATTCTGAGTTTCTGCAGGGTTTTTTTTAACCATAAACAATTGTTGAACTTTATCAAAAGCTTTTTCTGCACCTATTGACATGACCATGTGATTTTTGTCTTTGGCTGTGTTGATATGTGGTGTATTACATTTACTGATTTGCATATGTTAAACTATCACTGCATTCCTGGGATAAATCCCACTTGGTCATGATGTGTAATCTTCTTGATGATTTGGAGCATTCTATTTGACAGTATTTTGTTGAGAATCTTTGCAACAATGTTCATTAGTGAGGTTGGCCTATACTTCTCCTCTTTGGTTGGGTCTTTCTCTGGTTTTGGTATCAGAGTAATACTTCCCTTCAGGAATGAGTTAGAGAATATTGCTTCAATTTCATTGAAGAAGTTGAGGAGTATTGGCATCAAATCTTTGCTAAATATCTTGTAGAATTCAGCTGTGAATCCATCAAGACTTGGGCTTTTCTTTGTTGGTAAGTTTTTAATCATGTTTTTAATTTCAGTAGCTGGTATTGGATCATTCAAAATTGTTATAGCTTCTTGAGTCAGCTGTGGTAATTCATACATTTCTAGAAATCTGTTCATTTCCTCTGTTTTCCACCCTATGTGAGTAAACTTTTTCAAAGTAGGTATTCATGATCTTCTGAATTTTTATGGGATCTGTAGTAATTTCTCTCTTTTCAGTCCTTATTACATGAATTTGAGTTTTTTCTTTCTTTTTCTTGGTAAGGTTGGCTAGAGGTTTATTAATTTTGTATATTCTCTCAAAAAACCAGCTCTTTGATTCATTAATTCTTTTAATGTTTTCTGAGTCTCAATTGCATTAATTTCTGCTCTGATTTTTTTGATTTCCTATTTTCTATGAGCTTTGAGTTTGACTTGTTCTTCTTTTTCTAGAAGCTTGAGGTGTAGCATTAGGTTGTTTACTTGTGCTCATTCTGTTTTCTTGATGTGACAATTTATTGCTATATATTTCCCATTTAGGACCACTTTCATTATGTTCCAAAGGGTTTGGTAGATTGTTATCTGTATTTTCATTGAATTGTAGGTATTGCTTAATTTCTTCTTTAATTTCATCTGTAATCCACTGATGTTCAAGAAGTTGTTTAATTTCCATGTATTTATGCAGTTTTTGTAATTTCTTTTGCTATTAATTTCCAATTTCAGTGTACTATGGTCAGATAATATGCATGAATAATTTCAGTCCCTTTACATTTACTTAACAATGTTCTATTGTCTAGCATATGGTCTATTCTGGAGAATGTCCCATGCACAGCTGAGAAGAATGTGTACTCTGATGCAGTTGGGTGTAGCACTCTGTAAACATCATTAAGTCCATTAGTTCACAGGTGTGATTCAGTTATCTTATTTCTTTACCAACTTTTTGTCTAGTTAATCTATCTCTGTAATAATGCAGTAATGAGGTCCCCTGTTACAACTATGTTGTTGCTTATTTGGTTCTTAATATCTATTAGTATTTGTCTTATATAATTGGGTGCTCCTGTATTTGGTGCATGTATATTTATAGTTGTTAGCTCTTTTTCTGGAATTATTCCTGGTAAATATGTACTGACCTAATTTATCTCTTTTGATCATTTTTGGTTTGATGTTCACATTGTCTGCAAACAGAACACCTACCCCTGCTTTTTTCTGGGTTCCTATTGCATGAAACATTTTCCATTGTTTGACTGTAGTCTATGAGTTTTATTTGAGTCAGATATGTTTCTTGTCTACTAGATACTATTGGATCCTGTTTTTGAATCTATTCTATCAACCTATTTCTTTTAATTGATGAAATGAGGCCATTTGCATTGATGGATATAACTGATATGTACTGACTCAACTTTGTCATGTTATTTTCCTGTAATTAGTCTCCTGCTTTTCCCCATGTTAAATTGCTTACCCTGTCTGGTGATTTCTTTTGGTTGTTGTTCTTGGAATTATAGTCATTTTTATCTCTCTCTAGTATGTCTTTCAGTACTGTTTCTTGAGTTGATTTGGTAGACATGAATCTCTTCAGTTGTTCTTTGTCATGGAAGTATCTTATTTCTCCACTAAGTTTGAATGAAAAGTTTTCAGGGTACATCAATCTGGGTTGGAAGTTGTTTCCTTTCAGATCTTGAAATACCTCTCTCCAAGTTCATCTTAACTTGAGGGTTTGTGCTGAAAAGTGTGCCATGATTATAATGGGCTTTTCTTGATAGGTAAGTTGTGTATGTCTTGGTGTAGATTTATTTTGGTTATGACTGTTTGGCATACTATATGCTTCACTTACCTTTATATCTGATTCTTTTCCATGTTTGGAAATTTTTCCACTGTTAGTTCTGCAAATAGTTTCCCTATGGCATTTGCATTGACTTCTGCATCTTCATTGATACCAATCAGCCTTACATTGTTTCTCTTTGCATCTTCTTGAAGCTGTTGAATTGTCATCTCATGCTGTTATTTTTAAAAGTTCTTTTCTTTCCTGGTCAACAGCTGCAAACTTGTCCTCAAGGTCTAAAATTCTATCCTCAGCTTCATTTGAACAGTTTTGCCAGCTTTCAGTGGAATTTTTTATCTCCTAGATATTTCTTTGAATTTGTTTCATGAATTCCATTTCTTTTCTGTATTGCTCACTCAAGATTTCCATCATTTTCCCATGTTCCTGCACTTTTTAAAAATGTCTTCTCTAGTTATGCTGAGCAACTCCTTTATTAAAGTTGTCAGTTCTTTATTTACATAACAAATTATTTTAATCTGATTTCCTCAATAGCCTTATGGGTTTGTTTCTATGTTTCACTTGCTATCTTTGCTAAAATTTCATGTGTATGACTTTTAACATCCTCTATTTCAATGCCTGCTGTACTTTTTCCCAATGGACTGGATGTTAGATACTGCATTTTGCTTTTTTGCTTTGTCATTTTCATCTCTTGGGCTAATATTTATTCTTTAAATTCCACTCATCTCAACTGTCTGTCGTGCATGTCTTAAGGTCCTACTGTGTGGTTGATGTTTGACAAATTTCTGGGTCCCACAATGAAGGGGCGAGTCAGTCACCTGAATTCCTCCTGCAGGGCCTGTTGGGTGAATCCTATATCCTTCCTAGATTGACTAGCCTAGGAGTATTAATGTAAGTCAACAGTTAGTTCCTACTGTTACTATGGCTTCAGGTTGTTTCAGGTGACCAGATGCATCTGGCTATGATGTTCACCTCAGTGGGACCCTATTGTGTCACTGGGTCTTATAAGCCCTTTTAATTTCCTCCAGGTTAAGTGAGGCCTTATTGGCACTCTCCTCAACCTACCTAATGTTCTCTATATGAAAGAAGGAGTCACCCACACTCTTGCAAGACTTGCTAAGGTCCTACATATGGGGGAGACCTTGATACTGCTCCTGCTTACCCTCTGAGGTCCTCTACTTGAGGGGTAAACTCACCACACTCTCACAAATCCACTGAGGTCCTCTGTGGAGGAGAAGATTTTTTTAGTCTCCCATGAGCCCAGCAAGGTTCTTCAGGTGTTAGAAGTGTTTCCCGATTGTCTTTAGGCTGCTGCAGCCTTTGGGGTGGGGAGAAGGGTGACCTAGAATCTGCTGCAATCCCAGGTCTGGGAGGGGA
>PVLA01014000.1:0-33296 GCA_004027455.1 Hydrochoerus hydrochaeris
GAAGGAGAGGGGAGAGGAGAGCTTTCCTACACAAAGCTGCAAGTGTGGAGCGAGCGGTGAGTTCTAGATGGGGCGCTTCCGCTCCTTCGCTGCTGCCTTTCTCAGGAGTCTCTCTTGGCTAAATTCCTGCTTTTCTAAACATTTCCTATTCTTAGCAAGCAAAATCATGCGTTGCTCTAGGAATGGAATGCAAAGCGTCTCCTCGTTTCTGAACAGGGCTACTTTAATATTACCAGCCAGACTCACAGTGACAGTGCTAGTGTTCAGGCAGGTGTCCTTTGTTCCAGGTCAGCAAAATACAGCAAACTGAAGGTTAGGCAAAGCCAGGGGATCGCCAGAGAGAAGGTCCCGCAAAGGAGAAACCGGAAGGCAGAAACCGAGAGAAATTTAAAACATCCCCTCTGTCCACAGTTAACTTTTCTTGTCTTACTGTATTCACCCTGACTCTGAAGCTTTGTAACTGATGGTAGCAAGTGCAGGCTCTTAAAACACAGTTTCTCTGGACACAAATTATTTCTCCAGACTTGAACTATTTTTATTTTACAATAAAACATCTTTGTAAGTTTTGGAAATATTCAATCTCCTACTTTTTAAAAATGTCTTTTTATTTTGCAAAATCGTAAATACTACAATAGTTTTCATCTTTGATAGTTGCTTTTCCACATCCTGAAGGTCCTTCCTTTTTTAAATTAAATGGATATATATCAATTTATAGATATAGATATAAAGATCTCTGTTTTTTTTATTACATTCTGTTAGATTTTTCTCCAAACACTATCTTTCTCTTGCACACTTGTAAGAAGCTAACTTGCAGTAAATTTTTAAAGTAGCTAATTTCACTTTATGCATATGAGGGTTATTTGGAATAAATGAGCTATCAGAAGAATACATTATATTAATTTTTGTGAAGAATATTATCACTCCAGTTGTCCATTTTTTAAAACAAAAATGTCACTAGATGAATTGAGGAGAGTGTGGTGTTTTTGTGTGCAGTTTTTGTTATTTCAACCCCCTTCTAACAGACGCTTCAGAGCTGTCCGGCTGTTTTAATCTGTAACTTTGCATAGAAAGGGATATTCAAGCAAGCAGTTTTCTCCCATATTTATAATAAAGTCTGTAAGACTCCTAGAAACATGGATTATAATTTTTCTACCACATCATAGTTATGTTATTTACATAATTAATTCAGTTTTATATGTTGGTCAGATTATTGGCCAAGGTCTGAATGAATTGGCCCATAGAATATAGCATGTCCTTGTATTTTGGTTGAAACCTCAGTACTTTCCCATTCAATAATAAAATAAATTGAATTGCGATCAAGTGAGAATGAGAATATAATAGAGTAACATATGCACACTTTGAAGCATCCTACACTTAGCACATTCCTTATAATGTGATCCTTAATTGTTCACTCCAAATTAGAATTCTCATTGTCGCGTGCTGGATTGGTTGAATACAGGAAGTGAAGGGTAAAAGGCAAGAAGCCAGCATATCGACAGCCGGCAGTCACTCAAAACTCCAGGACAGCAAGTGGAAACCTGCACTGATCTCTGCTTAGAGTATTATTTAGAGGTGAACTCTTCATCTGCAGCCTAACTAGAGCCTCACCATGTACCTGCTAAGAGTCAGTCTCCAATACTGAGGATGGAGTCACAATCCCATCTTGTCACCAAGTCAGGTTCTATCAACATTCTCTGTGTGTAAGAGATCGAGCATCCTGCTTGTGTGGGGCTCATACTGTTTGTGAAACTCAGAGTTCAACAACCACACTCCTGTATATACAGCTTCCAGTTTATCTTTCTTCTATTACATGCTACTGGCTTTCTCAGTATAGTCATTGACCGATTTTCTTGCCCAGGAAAAAGAGTTCTGTATAAACCCTGAGCTTCAAAGGCTCTCACTAGTGCACCAACTAAAAATTGAGCTCCTAATTATACCATTCTCGTTAATTGACTTTTACTATAAACATTTTATATAATACACTTTTATGAGCTTATATCTCAAGTATGAAACCCAAATCGCTTCCAGGTTTGAAAGAGGAAAATGTTACAAGTATTTTTCAAAGTTACGTCAATATGACAACACTCTACATAGTTTCACCAATGTTTCTGAACTGAAGATTAAAAGAAATTGCATTTGTCTGAGTTTTCCAAATAAGGTTATCAAGTCTATTTTTGACAAACAGTTCCTGTCATGTAATACGATTACATGGGCTTTATCAGAAGTGACACACTGGATGATTTATATGATGTGTCAGCCAGCAAGATACAAAGGCAGATAATTTCCTATAATTACTTTTTAAAAGAACTTCAAAATGGATTTTAAATAAATAGCATGTAACTTTTAGTTGAACTAATTCTTAAAATATCATTCCAAGACATTACTGGGAATGATATAATCAAAGATGTAAAATGATCACAAGTATTTCCTAGTAGATTAAAATATTATAGAATTTTCTCATGGTGTCTTCTGATTAGTTGGGGCAACTATGACCCTTCCAGGTTCTGTCTGAAGAGAGCAACATTTATTGTGCCTCTTACTGTTCTGGTCATGTCATTGTTCATTCCAGCCCTTCAATCATTTGTGCTTTTTGCTTTGATAACTTCTTTGTTCATTTTCAACTCAAATCCTTCACATCTTTCACAGTTAATAAAATGTTGTTAGCTTCCAGAAACCTTTCCTGATACCATTTGTCTCCACCAGTCCCTGTCTTTTTAAATAAATTCCTAACCACTGTGACCTCCACCTGTGTGTTAGAGTGATTCCCCTGAGTTATGATGTCTATCCTGTGTCTACCCCTAGGACGTCTACAGCTCACCCTAAGTGCAGAAATTTCCCAGAGTCAGACCCTATTTCCTACCATTACATGGGACAACTTGCTTCAGCCTGCTTAATGTTTTGCGGTCCTTCACCTCTGTGATGTGTGTGTTTTTAGTTTTAGTAGTTTATTACTCCACAGACCTTCCATATAGTCAAATGGCATCGTATAGTCAAACAACAGAAACAGCAGGGCTTTGGAACCCCTCAGACCCACAAGCTTCATGTTACCTCCCTGAACATTCATTTTCTTTCTGAAGAATTCTAAGCTTTCTCTGGGGATCATTTCCTTGCTCTGCAAAATTGTGCTTATCATACTTAGCTCACTGAGCAGACAGTATCTGGCCAAGACTTGTCTCTTTATACTCATTTGAAAGTTAGGATCTTTCACTTAGCACATTTCCAGATGAAATTCATCTTCAAAACTGCCTGTTGGTTGATATATTAGCTGGAGTATGATTCTTATTTCCATTCATGAATGTCATTAGATTTCTCGTCTGACTGCAATGATTCCAGAAGACCTGGGTTAACATTTTACCCAGTTCAACTGACTGCCCAAATGCTTTCCAGTCTAGGTTATTCCTTCCTGCATAGCAGAATTGTTTTATCACTACCCAATTCGGTTATACAATCCCTTGATTTCTTTCTATGCATTCACCTTTTCTCCCAATTAGATTACAATTTCTTGGTAGTCAACATACATACTTTTATTGTTTAAACATTCATATTTAGCAACGGCATGGTTTGGTGTCTAAGAGATATTCATTGTTTAGTGACTAAATGTGAAAAGAACCCGGTTGCTCTCTGCAGATGTTGAAGAAAGAAAGTGAATGGCTAAACTGATGTCTTCATGCTGTGTATTTCATAAAACTGAGCTTTACGTGAGCCACACCTGGGTCTCAGGGTCTCAAAGTCTCAGAGACTGGTTACCCAGAGTGCTATGATTGATGAGTGAATGATGAATAAATAAATGATTGTATAGAAATACACAATAATTTGTTGCTCTTTTAATGCATAATATTTTTCTTGATATAAAGATATCTGCCAGCCGAGCCTATGTCAGAAGTTGTCCTGCTCCTAGATAGAGAGGAAATTTTGAAAAGTAGTTTCCTGTATATTGTTCACATGGAAGTTTACACATGGTTATTCAGGTGCATATATTTATTCTCCCTGAGTATTTCACGGACTATTAAAAGTCATTATGTGTGTTAGCATAAGTGGCATTTTCTAAGCTTCTCTGGGGATCATTTCCTTGCACTATAAAATTCTTTGAAATCAAAATTAATTTCTACTCATTTTTTGTGCCTCTGTAATCCGCACACCAACAGTCTGAGTGAATCTCCACAAACAAAACAAAACAAAACAAAACAAAACAAAACAAAACCTTTTCCAGTACCACTGAGCCATGACATCCTTAATAGGACTTTTACCAAACTCACAAGCTTTCCCTAAATACAGTGCCTTGACGATAAAACTTGTGATTGAGATTCATAGGAAGTGTCCCTCACTCAGTTCAGGAGTTATGGCTCGAGGACAAATGGTCTAAGTGCCCCATGTGCAGCTGTCCAGGAACTCCTAAAACCTCAAAATAAAAATATAGCCCGAATCAATTCTAAGATAAAGACAACCCCTTCTAAGACGTGATAAGTTTTGCATCATGTCCAGAAAGAATCTTTTTATTGATAATCAGATAATTATCCTAAATCAAATAACAGATGTGCATATGCAACTTGATTTCATAAATATAAGACTCTGATATATATTTTTTTGCTGAACTTGGACACGCGTAGGTAGCAAGAATGATCTATGTTGAAACACAAAGAAGCTTCCCAGGGCTTTATTTGTGGAACGTCAGAATTTTTCTTGGCTGACAGCCATGCAGGACGCCATCAAATTTTCTTGGCCTCCGTTAAGAGTGTGTCTGTGCAGTCAACCTACAAGCACTTCCACCGACACTGGCTCAGAAGACGGCCTTATCATACAGGAAATGTTTGTTTATTTTACTTCAACATCCTTATTAGTAGTTATGGAAAGTAAAGGTTTATTCATCAATAAAATTCAGACTCCATTTACCAAATTTCTATTTTTTAATCAAATTTGTCTATAGGGCTTACAAGGTCATTTATAAAGTTAGAAATATATTCAGCTCTGCTGTCTTGTAGATAGATGGCCACATTAGGACTTGCCTGTCAAATATAAGTAGGCTTGTTAATAATGGAGAAGCGGCTACTAACGATTCCAGGCATAAGTGTTTCCTTTAGAGGAAACTGCAATTCTAACCCCTGGATTCCCTTTGGAATCAATTACCTGACTTTGAAAATACTATGGATAACTTACTTTTTAGTTAGGGGAACAAGACCTAAATAAATATTCTTCAAAATGTTTGTGCAAAGAAGGCAAATGAAGCTTAACAATAAACACATTTCTGAATTAATCTATTTCCTTAAGTTACAATATAGGTGCAATTGAGTAAGATAGCTTTTCCCCTCTAATTTAAGAAGAATCAATATAATAACATAGTCTCCAACTAAAGAGGTCATGCTCGTTATCCACCTGTGAGCAATTTCTATGAGAAATTTGATACAAACTTCTCTACTCTAACACACATTTAATGAGCACCTTCTTGTTGTAATGGATACAACACTGATGTAGAGTAATGTTTGTAATGAAGATTGAAATTGCTTTAAAAACACACAAATGGTGACCAAAGTAGTACTTAATACTAGGAACCAAATCTGGTTCTCTCAGAAAGAGAAGTCATTACAGAGTGTTTGTCACAGCAAAACTTCTTGCAGAAATGGAACTAGGATTAGAGCCTAAAGGTGGAAGTTGAATTTAAGTAGCTTAACATGTATGGTAAGCAGTTTACTAACAGTGAAGATATATATTGTTATACAAAATTGACTTGCTATAAAATGTAAACATGTTCTTTCTTCAATTAAATAGTGGTTAAAAGGCCATGGTTTGCTCTGAAAATTTCCTTTTAAGTCCCTAAGAACGACTGTGTGCTGGACTGCCACGAATCCCGGGGGTAAAGGCCGACACCTTGCGTGCCCTTCACGGTCTGTATTCCCATACTGTTTCACTGGCTCTGGGCACAGAGGAAGGGTTATGTCAGAAGAGAACCTGCAGATTTTCACGTGACTATTAAGTGCACGGTTGCTGTGTTTGCTTAGGGAGAGAAAGCTGCCTTCTTGGCTTGCGCACTGAGAATCACTGGTTTAAGCATAGTATAGTTGGCACTTTAAACAAATATGCCAGGCGTGGAAAAGACCCTTTTGGCACAATATCTTTTCTGTTCTTTGAGACTTTGAGAGATATTGAGCCAGTATGAATATTTATTCATTTTGTCAGTTGTTGAGCTGGTATTCATATGTGGACACTTTTGAAGACATCAGGAAAGCAATATCGCAAAATGCTTAAGACCAGTGTCTCTGATAACATAGACGGCATTTAATCCTACCCTCCTTAGTTAAATCTGTACTCGAGCAAGCTTTAGCATCTTTAGAACTTGTTTTCCTCATCGGAAAAAAAAAACTGGGGCAATAGTATTATTTATCTTGTATGGTTATCATGAAATTTACATACAGCTTTTTCACATGTCACTGAGAAGAAAGCTTTCATTTAACCAATTATTTGGGAGGGGTTCCAAAAATATGAGAACTGAATGCCAGTGTGCCTCTCTTCAGAAGGCCAAGAGCTGCCTGTCTGTCTCTCTGCCTCCTGAGGGGCGCGGCATGCTGAGGGTGGCGGACCCCCCCCCCGAGGTTGAATTCTATGGCAGCAGCATCTCCCCGGTCCCAGGTGAAGGTACACCTTGAGAGAGAACCCGCGATGAAGTCTACAAAAGCTTGTTAGAAACCATGAAATCTAAGCTCTCCTTCTTCGTTTGCAGCCTTAATTCTTTATAGGAATTAAGAACTAATAACAGACGTCTACTGGGTCGCGGTTCCGGAAGCTGGGCACGCTGAGATCCACGGGCTGGCACCCTGCAGGAGCGTTCCCGCGGTGCCAGGCGGTGCTGGAGGCAGAGGGGGACGCGGAGAGCCCGGGAGGAGCAGACCTAACCCCGGTGCTGGTGACCAAGGACGAGAGCGTCTCCCCTGGGCCCCGCTCCCTACGCTGCCGCCTCTGCGATGCGGTTTTCAACCTGGGCACCTTGGGGTGTGTGTCTGAACAACGGCTGAGTCTGCTGGAATTTCTGCTCCTCCATCATTCAGCGTGGAATCTGCCTTATTTCCTATCAGATTTAGGTTATGGGGTGAGCACATTTGAATGAGGTCTAATATTATTCTTGTTACTGGCTTCACCATCATCTAAGTAACCCTTTTCCACGTTATCAGCTAGACAAGGTTCCTAAAATGATTCTACCAAAGGCACATAATTTTTAGTAGCACTTTACTGTGTCAATGTATAATGGATGTGCCTGTGTATTAGTATTGCTTGGTACTGTAATGATTATCACATCTGCTGAAAACAATATTGAAGAAGCTAACAGTGTACTCTTTGGACAGGATGCTTGCTGAATCATTGCCATATATAATTCTTCTTCAGTAAAATGAAATCATACCATTAGGGCTTTTCAGCTAATTTAATTATAATCTACTTAAAACAGGTGAAATCCAAATCTGACAGCTAGTCAAGGAAAGGTTTGGAAAATACTAATTTAAATCTGTTATAAATTACAGTCAGTATTTATCACCTGCTGTCTGCACAGTTTTGAGCATATACTCAGTAATGTAATATTAGAATCTTATCCTCTTATCCTCTAACAGCATGGGCTGAAAATTTACCAGACTACTATGTACTCTTTTGTATACTAAATATTTCATATTCTTCCTATGTATGTAGATCAATTCCAAATTTACCATCAGGCAATTGTAGATAGAATTATAATGACCAAAGAAACTCTATGTGCTTATCACACAGATCAGAGTAATAAGAATTTTAGACTTTTGACATTATATTTATAAATTTTTAACATAATTGACTTCTTTGAGGAACTTCTCATTTCTATAGTAATTTTGAACGAAAATGTATTTTATGTACTTTTTTTTTCATCACTTCATAACTTCAAAGCTCAAAATACATGTTGGATATAATTTTCCAAAGTATGTTAAAGTTATTTTCTCTAAATTCAAGCTTAAAGACTTTAAAGACTTTTTAATGACTTTATCATTATTTTTAAACAGATTTTCTTTTGCTATTATTTATCAAATTTATATTTTTTTCTCTATTTGCCCATCTTTTGGCTAGAAATCATCACTTTTTATTCCAAGGGTCTTCCTAACAAAATTAATCTCAAAATAACATTTCTAATTTGTTGTTTCTTTCACACTATAACTAAAAAATAAGAAATGGTGATGTCTATATTACAGAACAGTCTCAATACCTGACTCTATATATATATGACTTCTATACACTTGGGTTCTTCTCACAGTGGTACAAAAATATTTGGGAAAAATACATCTACACTGAACACATAGAGTTTTGGTCATTATTCTTTAAAGAGTATAATATAACAGTTGTTTACATGGTGTTTATATTGTATCAGATGTTATAAATATTCTAGATATAACCTAAGTGTAAAAGAAAGTGTACTCAGGTATACAATGTGTATTTTATGCCATTTTATATAAGGGACTCAGCATTATGAAGATCTAATTCCTAGAGATGCCAAGGTGTGATGTTGTGGGTCACCAATAACTTTTAAGATTTTCACCTGTAATGTCAGAAAAAAAAACTGTTTTGTTTAACCAATTGTTTCTTCTAAAAACAATAGTAAAACCTATAAAATTCATTACATTTTAGTAGGAATTGCTTACCTTTTACAATAAAATTGCATATTTTTTGTATCCATCATATTATAATTATACAGGTTAGAGGAAAACTTGTTCTTCAGTTAAAAAGTAATTTATTAATTGTACAAATGGAGCACGAGATTTACTTGAGAGGAAAAGAAAGATGAAGTTATTGACTAAAATGTCAGAACTACTTTTGCTTAATTCATTAGTTAAAAGTTAATACATTAAAATCAGAAGAATCTGAATAAAGTCTGTACCTTAATTAAAATTAAGAGAAATTCAAAGTATTACTTTTTGGAGCTATTTGTTTTGGTAATTAGCCAGGCAAAAGTCATAATTAGAGACTTCATAAACTAATTAAGAAAACATTTAAAAGTCAGAAGAAAACAAATATTTAAATGGTTTCAAAGACCAGACCTATAAAGTACCCTGCAACTACTAGTCTCTTAGTGTTGGTGTCACCCCAAATTGGCAAAACTCCTTTGGAAAACCACTGGAGTAGTCAAAAATAAATATCTCCCTTGACTCTGTAATCGTACTTCTGGGAACTGGTCCAAAGGAAATAATTCAAATGAAGGCAAATGCTACTTATATCAAACCAAAAACAAACAAAAAATCATTGTATCACTCTTTAGAAGTAAATCATGAAAATGTGATAAATATATGCAATGAGAAAATCAATAAATGATAGAGCCACTGCTAAAGGGAATGTTACAGTATTACCAAAAGCAAAAGGGCGTACTCAATATGTTAATACAGAATGCTGTGCTTAACTTTCTGTTGCTTCAAATTCAAAATAGGAGGCTGATGTCCTATAATTTTTTTCCTTTTCTCTCTAAAATATTTGTAAGAAGTTTGAAGAAGTTTATTCATAAAAGATCTCAGAGAGGAAAGGGTGATGCAAAAAGCAGGTCAGAAGTACTGAAAAATACCCAAAACATGGAAAACATTCGTAGTAAGTTATAAGCAAATCAATGTCATCCATAGGCTGCCTCGCGGGAAACAGTGCCGGTGAGGCACAAGCCATCTCCTCCTCAAACTCCTTCGAGATGCTCTGACCTTCCACAGTCACGGATGGGCGACAGGAATGAGAGCTGAGGAGAGCTGAGCATTATGACTTGCCAGACCGTCCACAGAGAAGTTGTGCCATTCAGCCCATGCGTAGGTGCGCGCCAGAGTGCTCTTGGGGGCAACTCTCTCCAAGTTAGGCATGACCTGCGCTGACCATTGGGAGTGAAGATTGCTGCTTGTCCATATGAATTCCCAGAGCGAGGCTTTCTGCAGTCATTCAAGGATGGAGATAAAAGTACCTATCTTTCTAGTTTGTTTTCCACAACTGCATTACAGGCTGAGATTTTCAATCACCAGTGCTTATCCAGGTGTGTGGAAATTATGGTCAACTTAGCTACTCAAGGGAGGACTGGTGGAAAAGTAGACTTCTAGGCTTGCATAAGAAATTTTGAGAGCTTTCTATAATTACCCTAGTCCTTTATCGAAAACATAAGCAATCAAGGGCCAGCAGATGTGAGAACTAGAAGATACCCTCACATTATTGTGAGGAAAGCCAGGCCAGGAAGCTTATAGTCCTGGAACTAGGAAGAGTCTGAAGTGTGCACCACAGCAGGTAATTTAGGGACTTTGTGAGAATCTGTTTCAGAATTTTTTTTTTTTTAATATAAAGGACCTAAGAGTATGTCAGTGCAAAGGCCCTAAGCTCATAGCAGGATCACATACATATACACACACACGCACATGCACACACACACACACACACACACACACAATTGTGAGGAGCAAATAATATAACATATTAAAAGCACCAAGGAGTTTTAAAATAATCTCTTTAGAAATATCAATGAAGATAATGCTTTTGTGTAATAAGACCAAACTGCAATTATAAAGGATTTTAAAGTTCTAAAATGTATTCTTGGAATTTTTGAAATTGAAAAGCAGTAGTTTATATATTTTTAAAATAGTTTTAACTCATTATAATTCATTTGTCTGGTTCTTATGTTGATTTGTTTGTTTCTGACAATTAGAAGATTTTTGTGGATGGTAGTTTTATGTTTACATAATTACTTAGCATAAGTACAGAATGTTCTCATATAACTTCTTCCCCCAATTAAAGACATTTGTAAAGCACCAGTGTAGATTAAAAACACATTTGTACATAGCATGTATTCTGGAACTTTATTCCTTAGTAGGTTAAATAAGTCTCAAAAGAATTAAAATAAAATGAAAATACAATTTAACAAAATTTTAGGCTGTGTAAAAGCAGTGCTCAGAAGGAAATTTGTAACATTGACTGTATATGTTAGATAAGAGAAATTTAAAGTCTAATGTCTACTAGAAAAGTAGAAAACTATAAATAAATTAAATATAAAGAAAACAAGAAACCAATAAACTAGTAGAATGAAATCAAAAGAAAAAAAGCAATAAAAGTTAAACTGGTTCATAAAAAAATTGATATGATAGACTTGTGTCCAAGTTACATAAAAAAAAGAGAAAGAGAGATTCAAACTTATAATATTTCAAATGAAAAGGACCATTTTTGAAAGGAAACTAAAGGAATACTATGAATAGCAAATTCTATGCCAAAAAATTTGGTAACAGATAAATGAATCAATTTTTGAAAGATACCATCACAAAAAGAAAGAATCTGAATAGACATACATGTTTTAAATAAATTGGACCAATAATTAAGACTTCTAATCAATATTATTATGAGTAATAAAAATATTTTATCTTTATGCTTCTTTTTCAAGATTTCATGTAGATTTACTTTCTGTAATTTCTCTCTGTAATTTTCTTTTTTCTCAAGTACTTATTTCAGATTTCTTGCAAAGAAGCTCTACAGGGAACAAGGGCTCTCAAGTTTTGCTTGTTTGGCTTTATGTCTCCCTCTACCTTGAAGGATGATTTCGCTAAATATGTCACTCTAAATTGGCTGATCTCTTATTTATTCCACTCTCTTGCTTTCAAAGTCTGACAGTTCAATATAGTTCTTATCTTTGTCCCTCTTTTTTGACTTTTTAAAAAGATTTTCTGCAGTTTGAATTTCATATACCCAAGAACAGATTTTTTGCTATTTATCTCAACTACTTTTTACAGACTCTTCCTAGATCTATGGTTTGATGCTGGAAAATTTCCAGTCATTATTCTTTCAAATATTTCCTTAGCTCCTATTGTTTCTGCTTCTAAAATTCTCATTATGAATATGTCCACATTTCAGTGTTTGGTTATTCTATAATTTTTCACCATTTTCTTCTTGTTTCATTCTGCACATTCTTCAAGTTCACTGATACTTTTTGTGGCTCCTTGCATTCTCTTGATGAGCCTATGAATGGCATTCTTTCTTTTATTATGGTATTTTTTATTTCTAGTATTTTTCTTTCTCTTACATGATCCATCTCTCATCTTATACTACTTGGCTCTTTTTCACATTAGATTCTTTAACATATTAAACATGTTTATTAAATTTCTGGCTGATAATTTCAACATCTGCCATATCTCTTTTTCTGATACTCATTTTATATTTTCTTTTTTTAAATTTTTTTTTATCGGTACCCGGGGATTGAACTCATGACCACGCACTTGCAAGGTAGGCGCTTATGCCACTGAGCTAAATCCCCAGCCCCTCATTTTATAATTTCAAACTGAACTTACTGTCTTTTAACATATCTTGTATTTTTTTGTGTGTGTTGCAAAGTCGACATGATACACAGATGAGAGGAACTAAGATAATTTTAGGATTTAAATTAGGAATTTTTTGCTTATCTAGCTAGAGTTTACCATTTGCTACAGTCTTTTCAGATACTAGAATTTCCTCTAGTGTTTCTGATTTTCCCTTCTGTCTTGTATTTTGACTTCTTATTAAATACTATCTGAGACTCAGAGTTCTTGTTGGCCTAGCCCTCTGTTACCAAGAGTATCTATGGCAGTCAGGTGTTGGGGTGGGGGTAGCCTGTTCCATAATGCGATGGTTAAGACTTTGTCTTTCAGTGAGCCTCAGTCCATAGAGAATATTCAGTCTGAGGATCAAGAAAAGTCAGATATGGCATGGTATTTAAATAATTATAGAACTAAATATTTTCTAATCTTCTTCTTTAAACGTTGTCTTTAAAGAGCTTTAGGTTTGGTAGTTAACAAAGTAGCACAACTCCTAAAATCTCTAGTGTATGAGAGAGAGAGATGTATTTGTACTTATATGTCTGGGGGAGGCAAGAATACTGGGAGTTGGTAGAAGCTTACGACAGGCTGACCCAGGGTGAGTGAGAGCATTATGCATTGGTGTAAGTTCTACAAGTTGAAATATTAATGAAGACACTAAGCCTCTGCCTTCTGCAGAACTGACTTTCACTAGGGGTTAACAAGAGCCATGTCCCACTGCTCGCACTGGTATCTATGCAGTGACAACTGGTAAGTATTTATATCAAATGCATGCAGATAACACTCTTCCATACAATATGTAACTTGCTTTTGTAAGTTGTGAAATTATGAAGATTTTCTTTGTTTTCCTAGATTTTAATCTATCGTTATGTAATTTCATAATAAAATGGTTTTATAATTTAAAAAGAGAACAAATTCATCTAGACTTTAACTGACCAAAGTTAATTGTCAGGTTACAGCAGCCACACCTGTTGTGTCATGTGGCTGCCCAGAAGCATCTTAGAAATGAGAAAATACGTCTGCTTTTATGATTTGATGGAAGCACCTCTAAAAGTGCACATGGTGACGGCAGAAAAGGGGGCACTGGCTGGAGGTGGCCTCACTTCCCAGACGACCTTTAGTGCCGATCTGGGGACTGAGCCCCTTAATCTGCCCACTTCTGACTCACTAGAACTATCAAGCCCGTATTGCCCAAGTCATATAATGCTTTGTCACACTGAGAATGCACCGGCGCACGTATTTCCTGTTGCCAGGGATGCGTGGCTGCGTTCCAGGAGAGCCCAGTTCCAGCCCCTGTCCCAGCCGTTCCTGCGGCCAGTCAGGGGCGGTAGAGGCAGGGTTCCCTCTACAGCATGGCTAAGGTGTTGTTCCTGACTGTTCAGTCCTCAGGTCCATCGATGAGATCTGATGATTCTGGACTCTGGTAAAAGGGCTGAGTTCAAAAAGTAAATTGTAATGCTTTAGCTGATGTATGAGCTAATACAGGTAAAAATTATTAGCAGTAAAATTCTAGACAGATAAATGAAATCATTATTACTGTGACTGAAGTCACCATCTTACTATTAATGAGTTAAATATACATGTATCAGTGATGAATTGATGTACATTACTGCAAGATGATTTTACTTGAACACCATTAACTGTCTATATCACACGAAGTATTATTTGCCTGGTTACTCAATTAGTCTAAGAAGATGATTTATACCTAAGTTAAACTAGGAATAAAAATTATCGAGAAGTAGTTTTTCAAGAAGTGGAGTAAATATGATGGGTGTGCTTCCTCCCCTGTGGCAGGCTTATAGAAGAAGAGGAAATTGTGTGAAGATGGTGTCAGGTTAGCCTCAGCCTCTTTTCAAATTTGTTTCACGTGGCCTTCATTTCCTGGGTAATCACAGTGTCCAATTTGCTATCTTTTTTCTCCCATTTTCTCTTCCCACTTCTCTTTCCTGTACCTTTCTTTCTTATTTGCATTTAACATTGCTGCTACACTTAATTTCAATGACTTTAGTTGCTATACTACATAAAAAAGGAAGTATTTCCATTCATATCGGAACTTTGCAGAGGAAATCTAGCAAAGCTCAGGCAACACCACACTTCCTGACTGGCAGTATCTGCTCCAGTAGTTGCCATGTGTTTAAATATATGAAGTGAAAACACCAATACTTGAAAAGAATGTTAAATGAAATAAGTCAGACATACAAGCCTAAATATTGTATGATTTCTTTTATATGAGAAATACAAAAAAGGTGTATCTATATCTATACATCTGTACCTAAGATAGGGAGAGAGATAGAGATAGAGATTCAGAGAGAGACAGAGAGAGAGACAAACACATAGGAGAGAGATAAATAGAGGCAGGGAGAAAGCCACGTACCCCTCCAAATTACCAATTCCTTTGTTTCAAAAATATTTTAATATCTATGATAATTTGTTTCATTTATACTACTAGATTATCTTAGTTTGTTGAAAAGAAAATTTTGTGTTATTATCTGTTCATTTATTTGCTATAAGAATCTTTTTCATCTGTGTATTGTACTCAGAGTACCTACTTTGAAGATAACGATACAATGTATTAACTATGGTTATTCTCATTACTTTGTTATGAAATTTTGTTTTATTTTTTCATAAAATTAAAAAGCTCATTAAAGCACTTGGAAAGAAATTATATTTTGCTATGTCATGTTTAAAGTCATTTCAAACAACAACTATTAAAATAGACTCCAATAACAATAGCTTTAATTTTTTCAATAAGTGATTTTAGATAAAAACTAATGGCTTATGTGAGATCTTTTGACATTTCCATCTAATAATGGAATTTCAGGACCTTTAAACTTTCTTAGAAAAGCTTGCCCTTCTATACAAAGATCTTTGGCTTGGTCACATTAACTTTCATATTAATATAAAGTAAAAATCTTCAAGAAAATACTGAAATTCACATTTTCTAGATTACAACTTGGAAAATATTAAAATATTTATCAAAGAAATCTTCATTTAAAATGAGAACTATGTCAAGGAATAAGAGAGAAAGCAGATAAATCTGCAAATGAATCTTAAATATTTGTTTTTCTAAAGTCTTTGCATTATTGAGCTAGAAGAAATAGCAAGCAAATAGAGATATATTTCAAAACAAATTGAAAAATTCTAGAAATCATATGTTTGTTAAAATTTTGTTAGATATAAAAATTCAAGATGAGGAAAAAATATTTTTAAAAAAACTTAGGATATAGCTCAGGGGCACAAGGACCTGCTTGTCAAGTGCAAAGTTGTGAGTTCAATCCCTCGTACCGAAATAATAAAAAATAAAAAAAATTAAGATGATCATCACCACATTTTTCATAACCATATAGTTAGGTCACACTTCAGAACTGTGTGGATACTTCTAAACACGTAATTAGGGTAGACAGTTTTGCTTCCTGTGTTTCTTCTATAGAAATCAATTGGCCAGTTCTGATGAGAAGAATGCGCCACTTACCCTTTCCAAGTCAGCAAATTCCCCCAACATGGGGCTTGCATTCGTCTGGACAGGTCCTCAAACCCACATGTACATAAAGATGTGGTTATAGGTAGCTATTCACATTCATGCAAGCATATGGCTGCACATATTTGGAGGCACGAAACGGCTGATGCTGAACTGCCGGGAGCTAGGCCATCTGGTGGTGCCACCCCAGCCCCAACTCTGCACAGAACCGTAGCCTCTCCACGCAACCGTTCCACGTGGACTTGCTTGACCTTCCTCCCCGCATAGCATCCTCATACAGCTTAACGTTGGACATGGTGGCTCGGTCCTCCGCAGACAGCAATCCTGAGAGAGCCAGACAGAAGCTGTGTGGCCTTTTCTGTCCTTGACACTACTCAATCAAGCAACTGCTGAAGAAATAGAAATTTCAAATTAAAACTTCCTTAAAAAATCATTTTATACTCAGTCATTTAGAACCTCACTGGTTCTGGAAAAAAAACAAAACACTCAGCAATGAATTGGTGACCATGTTTCTTAGCCACTGATTTATTTGGAGTGGCATATAGCCGACTGAAATACAGACTGTTTTTCCAGCCTTCCTGTGGTAGTGAGAATTCTAAAATGCCCCAAATCTCTCTTCTTGGTATAGGAGTCCAGTGCTTGCCCATGGTCTTGAATTGTGCAGGTTAGCTCTCCTATGAGTGCTTCAGGCTGTGGGGCACCCAGAGAGGTTACCCTGAGTGACCCTGACCTTGTACACTAGGCAACTGGCAGGATCTGGGATTTCAGGATACAGAGCTACAACTTCTGCTTTGCACTACTTGTTATTTGGAATTTTTTGACGAGCTGGATTTTACCTAATGCAGATGATCCTGTTCCTAGTCAAATCAAAGAACTAACTTTTAATGTTGTGTGTTATGCTTTTATGCTGCAAAATTTATATACAAAAACACCCATGCACTTGACCCCACAGTTTTGTGGTCATCACAAAGAAGGTCAAAGAGAAGCATCTTTGTTCTTATCAAATTTTTAGTCTAATAATTAAATCTCTAATATAATTAGTACCTTCCCATTTAATTAATGTTTCTCCAAAGTGAACAAAAGACCATTATTCAAATAAGAATCATTTATTTCAGAAAAGGGAAATTTAGATTTATTCAGATTCAGTGAAAAAGGAAGAGCTAAAATGTCTTTGGTCGTAAGGGTCACTGTGAACCCAGGCATGGAACAGTTGATCTATCAACCGCTGTCACTTTACGGTCTTGAGGCCCTAAAGTCACCAGATACTAAAGGTTATGAGACACTGAAGAGCAACAGCGTCATATACTTTCTATGTAGCTCTTCAGAGGACTTCCAGAGGGAGCCTCCATCTTCTTGAGCAGGGTTTCCTAAACGGTTGCTACGCAGAAGACTTCTTCATGAGGGGACAAAAGTGCACCTTGAGGATTATTTTGTCACAATAATATTTCATCTACACGCAGAGCAATAACCACCTATTTCGATAACTCATAAAACATGTAGCACATTGAAAGTGTTGCCCAACCCTGACAGGAAGAACTCTGCTTAACTATTTTTGATTTAAAAATAACTGAGCCTTTCTCAATATCTTCTTTTTCAGTACTGCAGATTAAGCTCAGGGCTTTTGCAATGACCTATATCCCACATCCTTTTTAATTTTCAGACGTATTTTCACTAACTTACTAAACTTCCCAGGCTGGCCTGAAACTTTGTGTTAACTCCTGCCAAAGTTGTTATTGTCACTTATGAACTAGATAAAAAAAGTATAAGAGAAATCAACTGAGTCTGGTGGTTTAAACTTTGTTAATTACAACAAGAAACAATTGCATTATGAGTCAGAAAAATAGCATTTGAATGTAATGTTTACAACATTAATTTTGGCACTCTGCCTGACATGAAATGGACCAGAGGCAAAAGTCAATTGCAGACCTGAGGTTAACAGCGCTGATTTATAGTGCTGTCCAGAGCATGCGTCTACACAGAGGGGACCCTCCCACTGCCTTGTGTGTGGTGAGAACGTGTCAATAAGAGAGATGCACAGAGATGATGGCAATGCACTTTCTCATTTAGATGCCTATGTATCAGGGAAATGTTATGAAGTGTGTGTGTGTGCACGTGTGTGTGTGTGCACACATGTGTGCATGCTCATGCTCAAAAACAATTTCATTAATAAAGAGAAAACAGCTGAGTTTGGTCAGATGACCTGCATTCCAGTCTCTGTCCTTTATTTGAATAGCTGAATGGAATGGGTTTAGTGGCTTCTTTTCCTCAACTTTTGAGGATAAAATCACACGAACACTGCCAGCTTCCAAAGTCTATGATTATGTTAGCTTGGTCAGTCACTTACAGACATTTAAAAAGGCAAAGCATTTATTTTTACATAAAGCAGTTAACTTTTCCGGAAAGCATAAATTGCTATCACCCACTGACAATGTTCCAAGTAATCATTTGCTTCTTAAATTAAGTTTATATGCTCCTTTCCAATGGAAATTTTAGGTGATTACATTTTGTAAAGCAACTTGCCTCATGAAGACACCTAGAAACCAAGAGGTCTACTCTGCAAGCATGGTGTGAGTCCATGCAGTGTCTGCTGTTCTTTCCTGTGATTGTCATCATGTCCCCCAACTACTTCACAGAGCAACAAAATTGTGTGAAATAAAATTGATTGGCCTTTGATTTCCTTAATCTCATTCTCATGTGTACCGCAGGTCTCACAATAAATACTGAAAGAGTGCTAATGGAGGTTTAGTACAAATCAACACTGAAAATTTCAAAAAGTCTCTCTGTAAACATTTACATGGAATCATTTAGTTTTTGCTTTCTTGGTTTCCAATAGGACTATTTAGTTATTATTTTAAGTTCTCTTGTTTTTATGCATTAACAGCGTGCTTTATTACTTCCTAGCAAATAATAACAGTGAGGAAAGTGGAGACAGTAAATAAATAACAGTAAGTAAAATGGAGATTTTAATAAAAAATCCTACATTTTGGAATAGTTCTATATATTTTCTTTGTAAGTATAACAACCCTATTACTACAAGGATCAAATAATGTATTTGATCCAACATTATCCTGAAGTGGTTTGTGTTTTGTCCTCAAATCTCAGTGAACCCAAGGCTCTCGTCTCACTAGGCTGATTATGCAGCAGTTCCCAAGTCAGTGTGTTCTGTCAAGCTGACTCTGATTTTTTAAGACTAGTTCATGTACTAAATATATCTGAACAAGGAGTTAATGAGAGATGTGATAATTGATTGAAGAATAGGAAAACACAATAAAATTACAGTTTAGTAAAATAAAGTTTCATATTACTATATCAGTATTAGGTTTTTCACTAAACAAGAGCAATTTTAAAGGCTTTATTACATGCTAGTAATCATATGAGTCATTTCCTTTCTATTGCAGCAACCAAAACCCTGACTTCCTATCCTGGGGTATAATCTGCACCAACCAGCAGATTTCAGATCTCAATTTTGTGTGTTTGAGTTCTGCAAAAAAAGAAAAAAATTCAGTTTGTACTTTCAGTGGAATTTTAAATAATTCCAAGAATGAAAATGAATAGCTAACACCACAATCAGATATTAGTCAGAAGAGTTTTGCTTTCAGACATGAAGTTAGAACTCAATTAAACTTTGTAGATATTCTGAAAGGAAAAGTGACATAAATGTGTTTGCATCTTAAAATGACATGTATTGGACTCACAGTCACAGATACAGGCACACATGTAGAGACAGAAATACACAGGCACACACACACACACACACAGAAAGACACACAGACATACAGACTCACACATCAGCACAGACACTTACAAACATACAGAGACGTAGGCACACACAAGTACTTACAGAGCCGCATGGATAAAGCTGAAGAACAGACACAGATGCATCCAAAGAAACACACACACACACACACACACACACACACACACACAGACCGCCCAACAATGATAAATGCTTATGCATTTACATTTTATGGTGAAACTTATAACCTACTATTTTCTTCAACACTGTAGCCCGTTTTACCTTCAAAAGCAAAATGAAAATAGTGTTCATGTAGCTCACTATATTTTAAAATTTTAGAGTTTTAGAATTTCACCTTAATAAAACTACTGTTTATTTCTTCTAATTTTTCAAGTTTTAAAATTTTTTCTAATGAAGATACCAGTACAGTGTCAGTACTTCCGCTGATGTGATCTTGCTTTTTTGCCGGTACTTTGTCATGTTACTTCCAAGGATGTACCAGGGGCAGGCTGACCATGGAATAAAACCCATGATGACACCAGCTTTCCTATGGTCACTCTCTTCCAGGGAAAGTAGAAAGAGCTTTGAAGTCAGCTCTTGTGATCACGGCTTTGTCTGTGGACTACCTTAGCTAAGTACCAGTTCTAGCAATATGCTAAAATGGGATGCCAAACGGACAAAAGTGAATTTATGAAGTTGCATATATTTATTGAATACTTCTCATAAACTCTAGGAATGAAAGAATACAAAGTTGAATTTCCCATATTTCTATTTCAAGGAGTTTGACAATTAATTTAACAAAAAGTAGATACAACTCTTTAAAATACCTACATAATGAAAACATCATGAAATGTGGAATAACAGGGACTAAAATACCAGAATGTCAGGAAAAAGGACTCATTGATGAAGTAATCAGAAACTGAATAGCTACTTTTTATCACAATAGAAATGAAAAACTGGATTTTTTTCACAATCTATTGAATAGCGACTCAGTAGATTAATTGTGTTGAATTTGACTGTATACACAATTTAGGCAGGTGTCAAACTAGTGCATGCTATTAGCTCTAGTCTGAATAGATATGATGGCTATGTGGTGGATATGATAAATCTCCCTTCTCAAGTGAAATACATAGCACTGGCAAGCAGGACACACCCCAGTTAAAACAGAATTCTTTACCAGTACTCTAAAACTGAAAACCTTTATTTTAGTCATCAGGTCCAATCAAGCTAAGTTAGTTTTCTCTGTATACAACTGTCTTAGTTCCTTTTCTTGTTGCTGGACAAAATACCCAACACTCACTGTTGGGAGCCATTGAAGGTGGAAATTGACCAACATGCAAGTCTGGGGCATAACCATCCCAAGAACAAAGAGCACCTAAGGCAAACCACAAAAAGAAGCTGCTTGAACCCTGAGAACACCTGGCCCTGAGACAACTAAACAGTGGGTTGCTAGGACAACAGCATGTAATGTGACATTAAGTTGCTAAAATAAATAAATAAACACAGTGAGGGGGCTATTCCTTTCCTCCCTCAGGAGGGTAAGGGTTCCACTTCACCCCAGCTTTGTCTCTTTGTTTTCTCATCCCCTCACCATCCCTTCCCCCAGAAAACATTTGGAGCTGTGCAGGTTGTGGCAACTCAAAAGTTAAGGGAGGAAAGGTTTATTTGGCTCACGGTTTATAAAGGTTTCAGTCAGCGGTTGGCTGGCTCCAAGGCAGGGTGGCACAGTGCAGAGGGGCAACCGTTCATGACTGCCGAAGACAGCAAAACCAATAAGGGAGGGGAGTGTGACAAGACTCTTCTGTCTCTTATATTGTATGCAGGCAACCCAGCCTAGGGCAGGTGTAGCTCTCACACACTTAATGCTAGCCAGAACTATGCCAGCCAATCAGTGGGATGATTCTGATCACTCACCCTTAATCCCAGCACCACATGCTGTATGTTCAGCCATGAAGCTCTATGACTGCATGGGGCAAGGGCACATGTAGACACATAACAACAATTACCCACCCTTTGACAATTGAGAATTTGCAAACCTCCTTAAAGTTATCCATGTATTCCCCTTCCCCAGGATCCACAAGGGAAGGAGTGGTGTGCAGCATGGCCATAAAGATATGGTCAGATTCTGAATGTCTCCTGAAGGAAAAGACAACAGGCTACCCCAATTGGGATTGCAAGAGGATGAGAAAGAGGAGACAAAGTGACTTCCTGTTACAGCAAGTTATAATAAATACTAGAAAAGAATTCTCCTTAATCAAGAGAATACAGAGTCCTACAAAAAACAAAGCTAGAAGGGATACAATAGTTCAGTTTTAGCTATGTTAAATTGGATCTTTATTAGAAATCCAGCTGGAAAATTTAAGGTGTGTATACACAATTCTAGCCACCAAGAAAGAGATCTGAGCTGGAAATGAATTCAAAGAGTCGCTAGTATACAGATTGTCTTTACAGCACCAGGCTTGATGAGATCTCGAGAGGAGAATTTAGGCGGGAAAGGGTAGAGGAGGAAGGTCCCTATCTTGAAGAAACTGTAAGCAAAGACTGGAACAAAAGCAGGAACAAATGCAGCCCAGAAAGGCAGGACCAGTGACCTCAGGGAGATCAGCCAGGTGAGGGGAATCTTAGAGGGTAAGAGAGCACAATGTTCCAGGGAGGAAGGAGTCACAGTTCCTTCAAATCAGGACTGAGACTCAGCCCATGCCTCATGCAGTGGAGGTGGTGGGGGGAGCAGCTGCCACAGAAAATAGAGTGAGAGAAATTAGATGCAAAAGGTATAGGGAATTCTTTTAAGACGTTTGATAAATAAGGAAGATAGGTGCAGGGCAGTAACTGGTAGGATAAATCCGTCTGCCAACCCATGCTTTGTGAGACGCTATAAATAGAATTTAGTTGTGTGAATGAGTAAAGGGAGAAAACATCGTTGCTCAAACAGCATCCTTCTCATCCTGAAGGACACTTCATTCTCTGGGTTTATCCCCAAAGGAATGGCCTGTTAATTATCATACAGAAAAATGCAGATCTTACTGTTCTGTAAAAATCTGAATCACCTATTCCAAGAAACCTTGCCTCTCATTACCAAGCTGACCAATGCATATATTTTCGGAGTATGATTAATGCAATCTCAGGAAGTAGCTTTTACATTACCTTTTCATTCTCTTACCATAGTATTACTTAGAACCGTAACAATAAAAGGTTCTGTACTCTACTTCTCCTATTAGGGACAAGGTCTTTGAAGTCAGGTGCTGTGATAGTTTTCACCATTGTTCTCTCTAATATGAAACTTTTTGCTTCTGCCTTACATGATTTATACAAATTAATTCCACATTCATTACACATCCAAATGCACAAGGAAACCAGTAGAAGGTCTCGAGGAAAACAGGAGGTTATTGTTATGCTCTTGGGGTAACTAAAGAGTTCTTTAAAAATAGGACTCAAAAACTATTGGGTATAAAAGAATAATCTATAAATTGAATTTATTACAACCAAGAGCTTTCATCACAGTTTACCATCAGTGGAGTCAAAGAGAAAACCTCATGTTGGAAAAAGATATTTGAAATTCAAATGGTGTCAAACATAAGTGTCCACAATATATGTATAAACTTCTGCAAATCAATATAAAAGACAGACAATCCTATACAAACATAGCCTAGAGAACGGACTAGGAAATTCAGGAAAGAGGCGATCCAAACTAACAGTGAACATACCACAAAACCCCACATCGCTAGCTGTGCTTCTCTATGACTATACAATTTAAATTCAAATGTGACTGTAATATGCACCAAATGGAATTGTTAAGTTAAAAATCTCTAAATTTTGACAATGTGAAATAGAGTAGACAAAGTTCAACGCCAACTCTTAGCTATGGCTGGTGGGATTGTCAAGGTGTGTGGCCACCTTGTGCAATGACCCCCCCGAATGGGAAAATGAGACAGACATACGCAATATCACCAAGACATCCTTCTAGGGATCTATCTAAATCATAAGGCGAGCAATTTGTTCATCAAAAACATTTGTAAGAATCATTGCAATGATATTCTTCAAAATAACTCCAAAGGTTATTTGTATTTCAAAATAAAAGATATACTTTAATGAAATTCACTATTATTACATTTGCCTCATAGCAACTAGGATTCAAGGATTATTTTCTAAATAAACAAATGGCAGCACTGTGAGCCACCAATTTATCTGAGTATTATCTTAAATAATAGGCAGGTTTGGCAGGCGCCACCCTCTGACCAGAGAGTTCTAGGTGTTTCCTCTTCCTCTGGAATACACACACTGCACATTCATTCAGAGCTGATTACATTCACTGGCCTGACTTCACTTTTCTCTTTCTTTCTTTCTTTCTTTCTTTCTTTCTTTCTTTCTTTCTTTCTTTCTTTCTTCTTTTTCTTTTTTCTTTATCTTTTTCTTTTTTTGCATTTTTAGAGCCCCATATCTTAATAAAGTATTATAAGAATTTTTAAATGATTTCCCTGGCCATTACAGATATAGACATGAAAAGACCTTATTGCAGTGGTAAGTGATCTTCAGTGTGAGAGACCATGAACTATAATGGGGTCACGACCGGATACTATTTACCGGGCACTGCACATCTAAGTAATTAATTTGCTGGGCACTGTGAGAAATCTCAGCTATAAAAATTACCTGAGCCAGAATTCTATTCTCTCCTATATTAATCATATTTGATTAATGTGAAATGAAATATCATTAAATAATCTCAATGCAGGTGTGTGGGTTAAAGCTACTCTAGAGATTTCATGACATAAACACTGACAAATGATGTACAAGTTTAAGTTTGTACAAGTGATTAATCTGTTATTCTGCAGTTAAAATTAATTATAACATTCAGATTTACAAGACTGGCTTAAAGTACATCCAACTATTAACACGCTGCATTTCCACAAATTATTTTTGAGTGCAATATTATATATTTAACATAATAATGAGTACGAAAAGCAAGAATAAGTCAGAATTTCAATTTTACTTCTTTAAGCTTCTAGATGCACTATTATTTTTTAAATTCTAGAGGTATTGAGCGTGATATTTACCTTTCTTCTCAGACTCTTCGTAGGACAGTTTCATCCTCACAGTTAGAGCTGGGATATGTGCTCTTAAAACTGAACTGCAATTCCTACCATGACTTTCTTATAAACGATACATCCAGACGTTCCATTTCTCTTGTATGAATTTACTTACAGAATTAGCAAATACAGGAGGTGTGGTGGAAAGCGTTCACAGCCTGACACCTAGAGCCACACTGCAGGTTCCCTCTGCCTTCAACCTGCCTAGAAGCTGCTTGAAGCACTTTATACAGGTGGGTATTTATCTTGCTTTTCAGAAACAGAGATTTTATAACTTATCTGCAACTTACAATGCTTCAGTAACATTTACTGTTTGAAAGTATGAGTTTATAGTAAAAGTTATTTCAACAATACCCAGAGCAAGAAGAACTTTTATTTATTAAGTGCATATGTCATTCTCAGCAATGTTTTTGGCTCTTTGAACATGTTACCTTATTGAAATATTTATTACATTTCCTCTCTGCAGCTAACAATAGAGAGAAACAATGTGTCTAAGGACAACACTGGGATAAGTATGATGACTTATGAAGCGTATTCAGAAAGGAGAATGTTCTTGAGATAGAAATGTCAGTGATTTGTATGAGATAGTATTTCGTGCAAGTACACCCTCACTTTTCTGTAGGTTAGAAATTGTACTTTTAGTTGCTTGCTTTGGAAGATGTGAGGTATCATTTAATATGCACTTAATATCATATAATCCTTTTTGTCAAAATCAGTTTTCTAATTGATTGTCAGCATTTTGTTTCCCACAAAAATACTTGGATATAAATGGAAAATGAAGGAGAATTTAGTGAGACATTTAAAAAACCTGAAGATTACACAAATACATGAGTAGGACCGTAGGTTAACAGTTATTGAATGACATAAATTGCATTTCACTCGTTATTCTTTTTTATTTCATTAACTTCTATTGACCTATTGCTTCAAGTTCACTATTTTTCTCTCTAATAACGAATCTGTTAAGTGCGTTGTTTATCTGTGTTATGAAGGAATTGTTCTTCGTTTATCACTCTGTCTGATCCATACAACTTTCAGCTTGCTCTGAAAGCACCTGTCTCTTCGTGCTCCCCTGCAGTCTTTAAAGTGTTACATTTAGTTTGAGATTTCCCAACTCACTGTTGCAATACCTAGAACACCTCTAAGTCTGGTTCTACTGATCCTTCTGTCATCTGAAACTTTTTTCTTTGATTTTTTGCTTATTACTTTTAATTAAATTTCAGATATTTTGAACACAAGACTGAAACAAATCAATATATATGTATATGTCCCCAACGGGATTTTGATGTATTTGTAAACAATGTAAATTCTTCTACACTTTCAATAGGGAAGATCTCTGTTAAAAAAAGACAGATAAATTAGAGAAGAACAAACAAGTTTACTAGTGCGTGCACTGCCTGTCAGAGAGGAGGAACTGATTAAATGCTAGTTAAAGCAGGAACTTCACATTTGGCTTGTATAGTATCTTCATAAAGGGAAAATAAATTTGTAGAGATGTTGCAGGATGAAAGAAACAGTCCGCCTCTCCCAAGGTCAAGAGGCTGTGGGTCAGTAAATAGATGGAAAGAAACAATAGGGTCCTTTTTTCTTACAGCATCTCTAGGCTGATAAGGGTTATCATTGACAAAGGAGAATTTATTTTTCTGTCTTCTGGAAGAAGAACTCCAGATAGAGAGAAGTTTTCTTCTTGTTGTTCCTAAATTGCTTTGAACTCAAAAATAATTTCAGTATCCGAGAGGAATATTTGGGGTGACACATTCATGGCCATACTTCTTAGATACATTGTCAGCCTGGGGAGTTGAGTCAAGCTAGCCCGAAGTTGAGTTCTACTTGGGTTTTGCGATTGGTATGGCTACTTTTCATCATTTATCTCTGTCTGCAGGTTCCTCTGGAAATAAGTACCTTGGACTTCAGAATCAGAGCAGAGTGATGAGGTGTTTCCCCAGGTTCCTGCTGTGTATTTCCAGACTGGCAGGTAAACCTCTCTTCTCCTCTCTGGCCTCCTGCAGAGACCCACTGCTCCACTTAACTGGTCAGACCTGGCTGGCAGGCTGAGACAGCTCTCCACAGGCTTGTTCCAGTCTGGACTTTAGGCAGCCCTGAGTTCAGAAGTGGGAATTTCTCACAGGTTCTGCCCATCTCCATGGTATCTAAATACTTCCTTCCTTCCTTTGGTGGATCTCGTGTGCTAGGATATTTCGTGTTTGTGTGTGTGTGTGTGTGTGCGTGTGTGTGTGTTAGTAGGAGATTTTGCATGCATTAATGAGGAGTCTTCTCCTGGGATGATTTCCCGCCCTTCTTCCAGGGGTAGAGTACTGTTTCTTTGTTCTTTCCTTGTCCTGCCTGGGTCTGCATCTGTGCTTTGGGGTGTGAAGGCTTGTTATTCCACCGCGTGTACTGTTTTCTCAACTCTTTCTCGCTGCTTATGGAGTCTTTCTGTTCTGGTCTGTCACCTTGCTCAAAGCCCCATGAAGGGCCAAGATGAAGCAGCTATGGTGATGCAGAGCTCCTTTGCGTCTGGGTCTCAGAGGACTTGTATTCTCTCTAGCCACTTCGTATTCAAACTTCAACAGTGTGTGAAGAACTTAGCTAGTTTCTCAGCTGCTTATAGTGTGTCTGGCCTCTCTCCAACCGTATTCTGTCACTTCGCTATTTCCCCTCTCGCTTTTGGTTACCCGTCTTGCTTTAGATTTGAGCCCCTTGTTGTCCTGTGATCTCAAATGAATGAGCTCAAGGAAAGATATCACTGCGTTATTTGTGAGAGCATCATATCCCCCCACATTTCTTTAACTGAAGCAGAACTGGAATTCATGATAAATGATATTTTAATTGAAATCTCTCACTTAGAAACATATGCTGTTTTCTGTCCTCTCTGCCTAGTTCCTGAGGGTGTCCTAATTGAGCATCTGTTAAAGTCCTGTACTAGAATGACCGCTGCACTCCTGACTACTCATCAAACTTCAGATTTAATTTTGTAAAAATTATCTTCACACATACAAAGTTCTACATAAATCCATAAATGTGATCTTCTCATATACTGAGCTTTTGCAACAAACTATTACAGTTACAGATCAATTACCAATGTATGGCAGTGTTCTGTCTCTCTCTTCTTTACAGTACTGAGGATGGAATCCAGAGCCTTTTTCACTTACAGTCCTTTTACATGCTGCATGTTTTTGTTTTACAGGGAATTTAAAAAACAATAAAAGTGATAGAGAATTTCAAAGCAAGATGATAGGAAATTAAACAATTGTTATCATACTGCACATCATTGTTTTCAAAATAGATGCTCAGATTACCAGCTATAGGCATGCAACATTGATCAAACAGTATAAGCACTAACTTCCTTTCCATGGACTAACAAAATGAGTAGTTCAGTTGTCTTAGCTATCAATATATGTGTGTGTGTGTATTTTTTTCTTCCTTCTTTTCCCCTTTCTCCCATCCCAATTGTTATTTTTGAGCAGTTTCTTTCCCTTTCACAATATCTATTGTACCTTTTTGATCTTATTTTACTCTTTCAGATTCTTATATTATGATGTTTGCATTTGTGAATCTGATTTATTTCACTTACAAGTATGGTCTCTAGTTGCATGCATTTACCTATAAAGCTCTCCAGTTTATTTTTCTGTATAACTGAGTAATACTCCATTGTATAAAAATGTAACATCTTTTTCATCCATTCCTTAGTTCATGGGCATTTTGACTGTTTACAAGATTTAACTATTACAAATTGTGCTGTTATAAACATGGGTGAACCTATATTGATGTGGTATGGTGTTTTCAGTTCTTCTGAAAAGTACCTAGAAGGGGATAGCTAGGTTGAATGGGACCTCTTATCCTACTTTTTTGAGGAATCTCCACACTGATTTCCACAGTGGTTGCACCAGTCTACACTCCCACAAACAGTGGAGAAGGGTTCCTTTATCCCCACAGTCTCACCAGCATTTGTTATTAGTTGATTGATGACAGCCACTTTGTCAGGGTGAGATGGAATCTCAGTCTTATTTTAATTTGCATTTCTTAGATGGCTAATCATGTTGAAGATTTTTTCATATATTTGTTTGCCATTTGTATTTTTCATTTGAGAAGTGTGTATTCATCTCAGATCCCCATTTTTGGATTGGGTCTTTGAATTTGCAGTGTCTGATTTTTTATTTATTTATTTTTTTGGTGCCAGGGATTGAGCCCAAATTTGCACTTGCCAAGCAGGCACTTAGACCACTGAGCTAAATCCCCGGCCCTGGTGTCTGATTTTTTAAATCTTGATATGTTCTAAATAGAAGTCTTGTCTAGGGGACCATTAGCTAATTTTTTTTTCCCAATTCATGGGTTTTCTTTTCATTCTGTTGGCGATTTCTTTTGATGTGCAAAACTTTTAATAAAATGGGATCCCAGTTGTTGATTCTTTGAAGTACTTCTCATGCAGTTTGGTTTTTGTACATGAACTTTCTATCTTCCCCTATGTCTTTAAGATTTCTACCTATTTTCTCTTCCAGTAGATTTAGTGTTTCTCTTTTAATATTATAGATCTTTAATCCTTTCGACTTTAGTTTAATGCGTGATAATAGGCATGGATCTAGTTTTAGTCTTTGGCACACGGAAAGCTAGCTTTTCCAGCACCATTTATTAAAGAGGCTGTCTCTCTTCCAATGAACATGCTTGGCCCCTTTGTCAAGGATAAGGTGGCTGAGTGTGTTTGTAGCTGTGTCTGCATCTTCTATTCTGTTCCATTGACTCTCAGGTCTGCTTTTCGTTTGTTTGTTTTTGTCAGAGCATGCTGATTTATCACGGTAGCTTTGTAGTATAACTTCAAGTCAGGGATTGTGATGCCTCCTGCCTTGCCTTTGTTGCCAGGATTGCCTTTGTATTCTAGATTTCCTCTGACTCTCACTGAATTTTAGCAATGTTTTCTCTAGATCTGTGAGGTATGCTAGTGGTATTTTGATTCCACCAAATCTGTAAACAGTTTTGGGAGTATGGCCATTTTCATGGTGTTGATTGTTCCTATATATAAGCAAGGACTATCTTCACATTTTCTAATATCTTCTTTGGTTTTGTTTTCTGGAGTACTGTATTTTTCAATACATACATCTTTTACTTCCTTTGTTAGATATATTTCTAAGTATTTCATTTTTATGCATGTTATTGTGAAGGGTGTAGTATTCTTAATTTCTCTCTCAATAACTTTATTGTTTTTGTATAAGAATGCTATTGATTTTTGAGTGTTGAGTTTATTTCCAGCTGTGCTCCCTAATTTGGCTATTAAATCTAGAAGTCTTTTGGTGGAGTTTTTGGGGTCTTCTATGAAAAGCATCTTATTGCCTGTGAATAATGATAATTTCACTTCTTTCTGTGCTATCTTGATTGCTTTTTTTTCTCTCTCTTATATAACTGCTTTGGCTAATGTTTTCAGAACTATACTGAATAGGAGTGATGATAGTGGGCATTATTTTAGATTGGATTTTAGCTTGAAAGCTTTTAGTTTTTGTCCATTTATTATTATGTTGGTTATTGGTTTGTTATAGATGGCTTCTGTCAGATTGAGATAAAGACCAGTTCCAGTTTCTGTAGGGCTTTTATAGTGAATTGGTGTGGACTTTTTCAAAAGCTTTTTCTGCATCTCTTGAGACACTCATGTGATTTTTGTCTTTGGCTCTGTTGATGCGATGTGTTACATTTATGGACTTGTGTATGTTGACCCATCCTTACATTCTTACAATGAATTCCACTTGGTCATGGTGTAAAATTTCTCAGTGATTTGCTGCATTCTGTTTACTAGTATTTTGTTGCGGACTTTTGCATCTATGTTCATTTGGGAGATTGGCCTGCAGTTCTCCTTTTTGGTTGAGTCTTTCTCTGGTTTGGGTATCAGGGTAATATTCACCTCCAGGAATGAGTTGGGGAGAATAAATATTGTACTTTGAGCCAAGTTCTCGTGAGTTTCCCCTGCTGGGCTTGGTCCTGCAATCCCACTTCAGTCCCTCAGAGTGCTGGGATTACAGGGGTGCCCCACTTTCTAGGTCTCTGCTAGCAACGGCAGCTGCCTTTTTCTGTCTAGCAAGTATAAATGACAGCCCATTGTTTCTATAACCTGCATGTTCATACTGCAGTTTTAAACATTGTTGTATATTTATTGATTTTATTGAGTTTGCACTTTTGTAAATATCCTTCTCATAATGTTGGTCCATTTTTAATATATCAACTTGTTTGTTCCCTCCAAGTTAACCTTTGTATGATTATATATGAAAAATTCATATTTGTTTTTGATATATCTTGTGAAAATAATTTATTTACATAAATTAGCATATGTACATTTTTTCTTTACAGCATCTGAGATTCCAACCTTTATCAAGTGGAATTCTCTAATCTTCATATTTGAGACCACCTAAAGCTGTGCAAGCTACACAAGGCCACAGATTGCCAAAATGATATGAAACATAAAAGCCGTAGGTGTGATTAAGGTACCTAACAAAAATAGAGTAAGTTGTAGCCAATCCCTTCCCATCCTGTGGTGGTGATTGTGTTGAGTGTTTGGTGACTGCAGGTCACTGTCCACTTGTGAAGTTTATGTCTGCAGCAACCCCTTGCCTTGCTGCAGAAGCAGTGGAGCTGTAAAGTAGATCTGCTGAGCAGCTTCTCAGTCCGCCATCAAAAGCTGGGAGGGGAGAGCCCATGACCCTCTGCGCTTCCCTCTCTTCTCCCAGATTTTCTTCCAAGACCATTTTATTTTATTTTTAAGTGTTTAATCATTGTAGTGACATGTAGTGACATAGTGTCCAAACTGTATCTTTTTCCATGTGTGTAGCTAGTTTTCCAAAGTCTATTCATTAACGTGTCTTTTTCTCACTTCACAGAAATGCTGCCATTGTTACATATTCATCACTCACATCGTCTATTTGAATATCTCCATGCTAATGCCACATTAATTTTATTTTAATGATTCTATGTTTTTATGATCTCTTTTAAGCCCTCATTCCATACCTACTCTTCATATTTAGAATTTTATTTGATGTTCTTTGACATTTATTTGATCATATAAATTTTACATTCATGTGATTCAGTGAAATTTGATATAATAATTACCATTATGAATTAAATTTTAAAAGTTTAACATTTTATAAATCAAAGGACTTGTCACTCTGGAATATTATTTCTTTCCATTTGTCAATCTAATGCTATATTCGTCAAGAAGATATTATTTTGCTTATAATACTGTATATATAGATTCTCTTTCCTTTTCACGAACTTTTTTCATTGCATTGGTAAGTCATTCCAATTTTCCTTCTAGTTCTCATTATCAAACTAAAAAAGGAAAGAGTATCTTTTATATATTTATCTTATAAACATCCACTTTATTGAATTCTGATAACACCATTTTTAAAAAAATTTTAAAGCTTTTTAGTTATAATGTACTTCACAAAAGGACACATTTTTATCTCTTGTTAAATCTCCACTTACTACATTTCTTTAATTGCAATAAGTATATCCTTGAAACCTATATTAAAATATAATGCTAATTGTAAGGCTATGTAACTAATTCTGATTTTTATTAAAATGCAATTTACATTTTATCACTTAGAATAATACTTGTACTAGTTTTGTACAAGTAATCATTATTTTACTGAAGCAATTGGATATACTGATATACTCTTTCTTAACTTAAAGTTCTAGAAAAATATTTTTTTCTAGAAAAAAATATTTTTCTAGAACTAGATATTTTAGTTTAATAAAAATATTTTATTAAATATGCTTTAAATAACATTTTATGTTGATTTTCCTTCAGTCTTGTTTTTGGGGTGGGCAGGGTCTTGCTGTGTAGTTCAGCCAGACCTGGAACTCCTGCTGTAGCCCAGGCTGATCTCAAACTGGCACCCCTCTTGTGTCAGCTTCCTGAGTGCTGGGAGTAGAGGTGTTTACCATCACACTTGTTTTAATTTTCTTTCTTATGCCCATGTAATGAATCTTACAAGTTTTACTTTCTATATACTCCATGCCCACACCGAAGCTGCTGAATATGGATGGAGAAAAAAACAACTTTGCTAAACTCTGAAAGTTGCCCACTGATCATGTAAAATTTCTGTAGTCCTTTATCGTAATCCCAAATATTGAGTAGTTAACTAAGTATCGTAATCCCTTTTCCAGTTTTCCTCACAATCCAAAAAGTTATAATTGTAATCCTACTGAGATGTTATCGGAATCCTAGCAAATTAATTCCAATCTATCACCTCCAATGCAGCCCACGGTGAGAGTAAAGACACCAAGACATATTCCAAGTGAAGGGCAGCCAAGGGGTCCTAAATCCAATCCCCGTGAGGATGTGCGGACAAAGGCCCTGATCCTGGCCTCTCCCAGAGTTTATGATCTTGAGAGAAGGGGAGTGGCTCGCAGATGAGCAGGAACTATATGAGTAACTTGAGCTGACTAGTCTGGTAGTGAAAAAAGCACCTTTGTAAAATGCAGAGATAAGGATGTGCTGAAGGATCATTTTGCATAATTCAACTAAGGCAGTAACTGAATTGTTTTAGGAGGCTGTTGTTTCAGTTTTCAGTATGTAAACTTTTGTGCCCTGGGGAGTCATAGCCTCTTTACCTTGAGGCTCATACCCAGTTGACTTTCCTGGAGCTGATGGCTCTACCATCCCACTGTGCTCATCTTTTACAGAGAGCACTATGTGAGGAAACAGGAAACTGTCTGATGGCTTTAGAGGT
>PVLA01014001.1:0-33296 GCA_004027455.1 Hydrochoerus hydrochaeris
GAGGGGGAGAGGAGAGGAGAGGTCAGGCCAGCACTCCAGGCTGCCAGGCGCTATCCCTAGCTACCCTCCAAGTCCGCGTGGTCCAGCTGGGAGGAACAGGAAAGCAGCAGGCGGTTTGGGCCTGGAAGCAACATCACCCCTCCATTGGGAGGGGAACTTCTGAGTCGGCATCTTGCTAGTAGATTTTAAAGTATGTAAGAAAACTTCCTCAGTTCCCCGGAAATGCAGAGTCCCCAGTTCTAGACGGGCGCAAATGCCAGGGAGCACGGAGGAAGTGGGCTATCTGGGCAGGAGGGAGGGGCCATGTCCTGCTTGGCCTCCCTCTGGATCCTCCTACTTCCCCGAACCCTGCACTTTCCCAGGCGGGCACCGGCCCAGGCTGACTGCTGCCGTGGAACCTGCTATGCCACCAAGGGACCACTGACTCTGAGTCACTATCACAGCCTGCCCTGCTGGAGACCCAGTTTTCTTTCCGGGCTCTGGCTGCACCCCACACCTGGCTCCTGTTTCTCAATGTGCAAACTTGTGACACTGTGACAAACCTCTGACATCCAACACCTGTTTCCAAACAGGTTCCTTAAATTCTGCGCTGACTTTTGGGGTCACTCTGCGCATTACCGGGTGAAGCAGCACCCCTGGACTCTTGGTACCGTTGGACCTTCTGTCCAAAGCTGTCTCTAACACCTAGAGGCGACAGTCACCCCTTGATGAGTTCTCCAGGCACATGGGGTTATCTGTCCCTTGAAAACTAGGAAAATCAGGCAGCTACCATAGGAAAGGCCCAGCAGGGATTATTGTGGTTGATTTGGTTGAATTATCCTCGCTTTTCTCAAACCTCAAAGGCGGGGTTTCTCAACGCCTTGCTGCTGACAGCTGGAGCAGAAATTTGGGTGGGGGTAGGGGTGAGTCAGCCCGGTGCTCTACAGGATGTGGTGCTGCACTAGAAGCCAGCAGCAACACATCAGGTTGTGACAACCAACATGTGCCCAGACACTGTCATTGTCCTCCCAGGACTGGCCCTGGGTGAGACATGCATCCTACAGGACGATAAGTGTCACTCAATACTTCTGTGAACAGAGGGGTGCATGTCTGTGTTAGGCCAGATAAGTGCCACCAGTTGAAACCGCTGGTTTGAAGCCTGCTGCCTGGTCACATGCTGAGAACCCAGGCAAGTCAGCCTTCAGATGCAAGTGGAGGCTTCGCTTTTCTCCAGGGGACTGCACTGAGGGCTCAGGAGAAAAACAGAGGGGTGACTGAGGGAAAGGAAGGAAGGAAGGGAGGAAGAGAGGGACAGACCCAGCCAGATAAACAAGGGAGATATATGGGAACTGGAAAGCATTCCATGAGGATGGAACACGGCCAGAGTATTCCGGACAGCTCGGCACAGAAGTGGTGGGGAGATCGCGACCAGAGCTGGGGAAACCGTGGCTATCACACTCATTCTTTGGGACAGAGCCTTCAAATGGAAGCCAGGTCCTAACTGTCAGCGCACTTGGGACGTGCTTTCCAGGCTTTGCAGCACTTTCCACAGCTCCATGCAGGCTCTTGGGGCAGCCCATGAGACAGAGCAGGTCCCTGGGGCAGACAGTATGCTGGAGACTGCATGGGCCACCCACAGACCGGACACCGGGCGTGGGAAGCAGAGGGCCTCCAAAGACCTCCTAGTGAGAGAATCACAGGAAGCATGAATTGTCCCAAGGCCTCTGGTGACATATTTTTCACTGGAGGGACCACACTAGAGTCCCAGCGAGTGACCCACATTCCAGGAGTGTGGAATCTCCTGCCTGCTAGACAAAACCTACTCATTTCCCTCCCTCTAGGGCAAAGGAGTGTATTCTCAGCAACAATCCTGGAATTCCTCTGGATTAAATCTCTCTTCCCCCAGGCTTTAGCCATCAGCTGGTGTCTAGAGAGAGACCCTAGATATCTTTATTCTAGATAACCTCCAGGGTCACTGCTTTTTCCCTCCAGGGACAAGACACCAGCTGCGTGTTACTGAGAACATGCATGGGACCTCTCCAAACCATGGGTATATAGCCCTGCTTTTCGGCGCAGCCCAAATCATTCCTGAGATCAGTGCTCATTCCTCTGTGGAATCCATGTACACAAACTCCACCTCCAAGATCCTTAATTGCACGGGCCAACAGGAATCAGCGCATCTGGGGCCACTTGGAGCTGAGGCTGTAAACTGAATTTTACACTCGCACAGTGTTCTGGATGGAGAGTGGATCCTGGACTGTCCAAAAACTATTTGTCACATGAAAAGGCAGTTAGTATTAGATTCAGCACTCCACTTCCGGGAATTTAATACTCCAAAACCAGTCCCACTTAGGAGCAAAGATGTTCGCTGGCTATTCACTGTGGGACTATGTGTAGCAGGAAGTTATTGGAAACAATCTAAACATCTACCCGCAGGCAACTGGTCAAATAAATTATACATTCAGTGACCTGTACTATGATGTACCCATTTAAAAAGATCCAAACTCAGCTAGCTGTGACACATTGTAATTCTAGCTACTTTGGAGGCTGAGGCAGAAGGATTCCTTGAGCCAAATGAGTGTGAGATCAAGTTGAGCAACAAAACAAAACCCCAGCTTAAAAAAAAAAATTCAAGAAGCTCTAGGAGTGTGGCCTAATACTGAAGTTCTGGGGAGAGAGGGAAAGAAGAAAAGATTCTACGTTCAGGGGACACTGTGATATCTCTTGGGACATCTCTGGCTGTCAAGACAGGAGGGCAGCTCCTGGCACGGTGCAGATGGAAACCAGGGTTGCTGCTCCACATTCAGCAGGGCCTGAGCGCAGCCCCACTCCAGAGAATGGTCTGTCCCCAGATCTGTCTCCAGATGCCAACACAATTTTGACTCGGGTGTAACCTCCAAGACTCGTTTAAAAAAAAAAAAAAAAAAAACCACGAAGTACAGCACGCAAGATTACACAGTGTCCGATCACTTTGCCCGTTTATGTTTAAAGGGAAGGTGAGCCATGTGAGGTGGCACACGCGCATAACCCAGCAATCGGGAGGCTGAGGCAGGAGGATCACCTCAAGTTTGAGATCAGTCTGGGGTACGAAGTGAGTTCAAGGCCAGCCTGAACTGCATAGCAAGACCCTGTCTCAAAAAGACCAAAAAACTTTAAAAAATTAAAACAATCAAGGTAGGGTGTATTGCATATTCTTGGGCAGGGACATTAAGAGACAGTGACAGTCCCTGTCTGGCAAGACTGGAAGGATGGTAGGGGTGGAAACTAATGTTTCCATCTCTTCCAGTTCAACTCTGAACTTTGTCTGTCAAGAGGATTCTGAAAACACTTGCTCTAGACACACATTTTCCTTGCCCTCGAGCTATCTGGCAAGAATCCTGGGCGCACAGCCTGGGCATGGAAGTTTCCTTTGCCTCTCCCCGCCCTCCCCCCACTTTTAACACAGATGGGGGCAGAAGGACAGAGAAGGGTCCATCGGCGTACCCAGCCAGCCTCGGGGCGCGCTGCCCACCCTTCTCGAAGACACGCGGGGTCCTCAAAGCCACCTCGGCCAGGGCTGCCTCGCAGCCCCGCCGTCCTCGGCTCCCCTACCCAGCCTGGAGCCGCGAAGCAGCGCCGCCCTCTCGGTCCCCCTCCCGAGCCCGGGCCGGGCCTGGCCCCCCACTCCGGCCAGCCCGGGGGCCCCCGCCTCGGCCCCCGCTCACCTGGCTCGCCTTGTAGAACTGTTTCTTCAGCCCCGCCACCGACATGCTGTCTGCCTCTCTCTTTCGGGCCTCCCGCCCGGACTGTGAGAAAACCACAGGCCCCGCTCAAGTCACAGCCTTCCCGGGAGTCACCAGGCCCTCGCGTGCCTCAGCGGCCCCTATAGGCGCCGCCCGCACCACCCGCTGGCAAACTCCGCGCCCTCCCCGGCGCCGCCTCAGTCACTCGCGCGCCCGCGAGCCCAGGATATTACATGGCAACCTCAACTTCCGGTGCCGGCCAAGGGCGCGCGCCGACTCTATCTTCGCGTGTGCGCGCGCCCCCTATCGGCCGGAGAGCGCACGCGCACTTCGTCACCGATATAATAGCGAGACCTAGAGAGGACACGGAGGCTGTAGCGCACCCTAGAGTAGCGGAGGTGGACCTACAGTTTCAGGAAACCGGCCTCGCTTATGTTAGAAAAGTAATGGAGCAGATGGCTCAGATTTAGGATTCTCCAGGCAACTGCTTGCTCATCTCAACGAGACGCAATTCCTCTGTGTATTTAGTCCCCGCTCCCCTCACTGCCCCATATCCAAACCATACATCTGGGTCTTACCTTGATTATATTATTCCACTAACTTCCATGCTGGTATCTCAACTTTTTTTTTGGTACCGGGGATTGAATTCATGACCTCGCACTTGCCAGGCAGGTGCTTATGCCACTGAGCTAAATCCCCAGCCCTGGTATCTCAACTTTATAGCCTCTTCCTTCCAATGCAATCCCCTGCAAGGCAGTCGGAAAGATACTTTTAGAACACAATTCAGATCGCGACCATTCTCTGTTTAAATCTACTTGCTGCACATCCGATACACTCCAAGCTTTGTAAACCTGACCAGTTTGGTTTCATCAATTCTTTAGCTCTCTTCATCTACTAGAAGGCCTGTTGTCTGTGGGACTTTGCTTACAGTTCTCTTCTCTTGCACTTTCCCTCTAGTCTTGCCTCCTTCTTTTGTGCATAAAAAGGAGCCTGCTTGCAATGTCACCTTCCCCAGGAAGTCTCTTTAAATTGACTCATGTTTATTGATATGAATTTTGTATCAACTGTTGCTGATAAAAATGTATTGAATGGCCAGGTGTGGTGATGCGTGATTATAATCCCAGCACTCAGGAGGCCAAGGAAAGAGGATCCCAGGGAGTTTGAGGCCAGCTGGGGGTATGGTAAATTTAAGCCCAACCTGAACTTCATAGCACGACTGTCTTAAAAAACAAAATAAACTAACAAACCAAAACCCAGACAAAGCAAAACAAAAAAAGATTGTGAATGAACAATGAGTTTGAATGAATCCAAAAAGAGGAATAAGAAAATGATTACAAAGAAGGTGCTGAGAACTTCGGTGTTGAAACTGCTGATAGACTGCTAGCCACTTCCAAATGTCTCAATAGAAGGAAGTGGACAGCTAAGAAGAACACCCCAAGATACTGATGCAGCCGTTATGAACAGTTTGAAAAGGCTCCCCCATGCAATTCTGATATCCTCAACTGAGTTTCCAAAATCCCAGTGTGTCAGAAAAGGAAAGCACCCTCATGGCTCAGATAGAGGAACTAAGGCCTTGAGTAATGGCCTGATTTGTCCAAAGTGATATCTCTGAATTTTGTATTTCTCAACACTTTCCTCAAACAATTTGACTGATTACCCAATTTACCTCAAAAGTATTGTGAACTTGGGCTAGATTTCAATTTTCTTCCGCATTACCTCCTCTTCTGAGATGTTATATTGGTGCTAAAGATTTATTTATTTATTTATTTTGGGTACTGGGGATTGAACTCATGACCACACGCTTGCAAGGCAGGCGCTTATGCCTCTGAGCTAAATCCCCAGCCTCTGAAGATTTATTTTTTATTTTTTTCCAAAAAAGATGGGTCTCCCTATGCAGTTTAAGCTGGCCTCAAACTCAAGGCGATCCTCCTGACTCCTGGGATAACAGGTGTGGGCTACCACACTCAACCAGAAAACCTATTTTAAAACTCACAACCTGATACTGCAAGTTTCTATTCTTCCGGTGTGAGGATGGAACCCAGATCTTGGTACAAGGTAGGAAATCATTGCTACCAAGGTAAACACCTACATCTATGTAAGGCTTCTATGTGTGTGTGAGGCTTTTATTTTGCGTCATCTATACCGTTCAGTCAAATGATATTCATGCATTCATTTTGATGAGTACCTAAAATGTATCAGTTCCGGACAAATATTGGTAAGACCAATCCAGGCCTATTGGCAAAATCATGTCTCGAGGCTGGGCGTCGTGGCTCACACCTGTAATCCCAGCACTTAGGAGGCTGAGGCAGGAGGATTGTTTCGAGTTCAAGACCAGTCTGGGCTACAAAGTGAGCTCAAGGCCAGCCTGAACTACCTAGGGAGACCCTGTCTCAAAAAGACAAAAAAAAAGAAAAGAAAAGAAAACAAAACAAAAAAAGATCATGTCTCAAAACAAAAAGGGCTGGCATAAAATTCAGTGGGAAAATGCCTGTGGGTTCAACACTAACTACCACAAAACGAATTAATTATTAGTTAATAAACAAAACTAGTCAAGTAGCACTAATAAACACAGCTGTCTTCGAGCAGAAAAGGGCTGCAAGCACTTGATCATACTTCAGCAGGAGGAGAAAAAAGACTTTTGAAAAAAGAAAAGAATCTTAAAGTTAGTAGAAATCATGCAAGAAAAAGCTGCTTGCTGAGAAAGCAGTCCTGCAAAACTGAACATTAAAGCGGAAACATTCATTTCATTCATTCCCTCTGAATGTACTTGTTGCATGCCAAATGTTTCTGCAGTTCCACGCAGATATTATTTTATTATTCGTATAGAAAATAACATAATTTTTATTGCAGTCGTCATGTTTAACCAATGCTCAATTTAAGATAAAACTCAAAACTTCAGTCCTCCTCTAAACCGATTTCCGGTTGTCAATAGCACCGCTCATGACGTAACTCTGTCCCGCCCTCCTCCCATAGAATTAGCCAATCGTAGTGCTCAGTTATCAGTTTGACATCGACTTCACCCAATCGTAGAGGGCCTCTCGCCAGCCAATGACTGGTCGCCAGAAAAGAGCTCCTCTCCCCTACCCGCGGGAATATCAATGCTGGACCCAAGGGTGGAATAGAAACCACGACTCTCGCGAGGATGCTCCCGGCGCTCCTCTCTTCCAGAGGCGGGCCGTCACGTGATGTGAGTTCACCCAATCAGCGTGCGGGCTGCGGGGGTCGCCGCCGTTCCCGCCAAGTACGAGCGCGGCGGCCGCGGCAACCTGGCGCGGGCGGGAGGGCTAGCAGCAGCGGCCGCCGGAGCTGAGCCCGCGCCTCCGCCGCCTCAGGGGAGCTCGAGCTGCCTCCCGAGAGATGCTGGAGGAGCCGGAGTGTGCGGCGCCGGGCGCCAGGGGAGCGGCCCCAGGTGGGTTGGGGCCCGCGCTGAGGGGAAGGGGCGACGCGGCCTGTGCGGGTCGGTGCGGCGGGTGTGGAGGTGGGCGCGCCTCCTCGCCCTGGGCCGGGCGATCGGTCCGAAGGGCCTTGCGATCCCTATCCGGGGCCCTTCCGCCCGAGGAGCGCCCTATTTGACGTTATTGTTGCCGCCGAGATCATGTATTTATATATATGCATTTCCTTTCCTTGGGGCTTTGGCATCAGTTGGTCTTTCCAGGGCGCCCTGGGGGTGGGGAGTGACGGGTCAGTGTAGCCTACAGGGGAAACCGAGGTGCAGAGAGGCAAAAGGGCCAGCTTCGGAAGCCCCTGGTTGCATTTGTATCCCCGAAGGAAGTTGAACCTTACAGCAAGTGGGGAAACTGAGGCACGGGGAAACCGAAATTGCTGCCTATTTGAGTAAGGACCAGGCCAGGGAAGAGGTTTGTGTGGTGGGGATTGCCCAGGAGCTGGGACTCGCGAGTTCTTGGTAGCTTGTGATGTGTAAAGTGCCTTTCTCCTCCGTGTTCCTTGGAAGGGACCTTTGTAGCGTTGTAGCACGCCTCCAGAAACGGGGGGCGGAGAACCAAGGCAACCCTGAGCACCTGTCTGACGTCACGTTGAAACTCCTGCTCCCGGCAAAGTGTTTGGCTGGTACCAGGCGCCTGATAAACGTGTGTTGGTCGGATAAATCAGGGGCTGGAAGGGAACATCAACTCGTATAGTTCCAGGCTGTTCAGCCTCAACACTGTTGATGTACGGGAATGTCCTGGGCATTGTAGGGAGCCAAAGAGCGTTCAGGCTAGGAGCAACCCCTCCTCTACAGTTGTCACCACAAAAAATGACCCCAAGAGGTGTCACCTAGGAGACAGGATTACCCCACCCCCCTTGGAGAACCACTGCTCCTTGGGCTAGGGAAATAGCTCAGGGGTGGAGCCCTTGCCTAACTTATGTGAGGCCCTGGGTTCCATTCCCAGTACCACACATAGCAGAGAGAGAGAGAGAGAGAGAGATCGATCAGGAGAGCTGATTTCAGTGACATACGAATAATATAAATAAAATCAGGAGGATCGACTGTCATGGAGCTGTGATCCTTTTTATTTAACTCAGAATATTTAGTTTAAAAAAAATTAAAAGCCAGCCAGGCGTGGTGGCTCACGCCTGTAATCCCAGCACTCGGGAGGCTGAAGCAGGATGATTGTTGCGAGTTCAAGACCAGCCTGGGCTACAAAGTGAGCTCAAGGCCAGCCTGAATTGCATAGTGAGACCCTGTCTCAAAAAGACAAAAAAGAAAAAAAAATAGCCAAATACTGCTTGTCACGACCATATTAGTATAAAAAGCCAGATGTTTTAATGCTAAGTATAATTAGGAAGAATTAACCTCAGAAGAAAGAGTAGATAGTAATGGTACACACATACAAGTTCACTACATATGTGCCTTCCAATGGCCTGGATTCTTGGATAAGGTTCCATTTTTATTATCACCCGAAGGTTGCTTCTGAGTACAAGTGGTGTTCCTTACACATACATCAAGACTGGTTGCCCAGAGACGTGCAAATCATGGTGGTTGTCCTGAAAATAAATCTTAGTGGCTAAAAATTATGTATTCTTCATTTGAGGAGCAGGAAAAAATCGAGGTAACTTCTTATTTTCCAAGAATAAGTGGGAGTTAGAAAATGGGTGGGTAGTTTCAACGATGGACAGCTGAGTGTTTGGGTGTTTTTTGTTTTGTTTTGTTTTTTTAGAAAGCCCTGGTCTGATTATCATGTAGCTTTTACAAAATGCATGTGAATTCCCTAAAATAACTAAACTAGATTTTTCTAAGTCAAATCGCCTAGTAGATGTGACCATCTAAAGTGAACCAATTTAAACATAATTTTCTGTAGCCTTTATTCTATTTATGGTCAGTTCTGCAACACCTTTATTATTAGATGATTTTCTTGGTTTTTGATGATGGTATTCTTGTTGCAGGAAGTAAGTCTCGCTTAGGCCTATTGCCAGCACTTCAGCTCCTGCCTAACAAGCTCAGAATGCCTTACATTGTGTTTGCTTCACAAAATGAATCCTTTCCTAATTTTACACCTCTGGTGGTGGTGAAGGTGGGTGGGGTGGAGGAGTTTACTTACTTCAGGGTCACATTTATGGTAAAACAGATAATCCGATGTTTTCTTTCATCCCTACCTTTTCTTGTCTACATTTTGTTTTCCCGGTTACTTGTCCATTGGCTTCCTGGTAACATTTCAGACCCTGAGCTCTGTGCTGAGTGTACCGCATGGAACAAGTCACTGCTGTGACGCAGCTGGCATTCTGTTTGGAGAGAAACATAACCACAAAACTTTCAATCAACAAAACTCTTATTTTCACAAGGAAAATAAAACAAAGATGTAATCAGGGCAGAATTTCTCAATGTAGTTGCTTTGGGAATCGTGTAATTCTTTATCATGCGGGGGCCTGACCTGGGTGTCTCAGAATATTTCCCGGTAACACTGGCGTCTACCAGCCAGACTTGAGTAGCATCTCTTGGTCCCGGCCACTCTGTATTGCAACGAAATAGGCTTCTAGACATTGCCAAATGCCTCTGGCAGCCAGGGCAGAGTTAACCACTACTGGAGAATCACCTTGAACAGATGTGGTGCTGTATATATTTGCTGGCTTTTTTCCAGCACTTAGTAACTTGCTCATTGATGTTTTTATTCACAGCCATGGATTGTAAAGACAGACCAAGCTTTCCAGTGAAGAAACTGATACAAGGTAACGCCGGCCAGGGTTTAAATGGTTATCTTGCACTATCAGCCCTCTGGAGAGGAGAAAAATAATTCATCTTCCTACACGTCCCTTATTCCACAGTGTTTGGGGCCAGTAGTGTTAGGGATTTTGGATGATTTCTTTTCTTTTTCGGGGTGGGGTGGTACCCAGGGATCAAACTCATGACCTTGTGTTTCCCAGGCAGGTGGTTTTGCCACTGAGCTAAATCCCCAGCCTGTTGATATTTTATCACTTTGGAATATTTACATATATGTGATGAACTGTCTTTTGTTTTTTGTCTTTTGAGACAGGGTCTCTCTATGCAGTTCAGGCTACCCTTGAACTCACTTTGTAACCCAGGCTGGTCTAGAACTTGCAGTGATCCTCCTGTCTCAGCCTCCTGAGTGCTGGGATGACAGTTGTGCAGCAGCATGCCTGTGTTTTTTTGTTTTATTTTGTTTTGTTCTTGGTGGAGGGGGTGGTGCTGGGGATTAGACCCAGGGTCTTTGCACAGAGCTACATCCCCAACTCTTTTTAATTACTTTTTTATTTTGAGACAGGAGCTCCTTAAGTTACCCAGGCTGGGCTCAAACTTGTGATTCTCCTGCCTCGGCCTCCAAGAGATGCAGGGATAAGAGGTGTTTCTCACCAGGCCTGCCTTTAGTAACCCCTTTTTTGTGCAGTATCATTCCCCTGGGTTTCTAACAGCAATGTAGAGGTCACCACCTCTAGAGCAGTGTTTTTCTACCTCAGCTCGATGGGTTTTTGTGCCTTTTTTTTTCCCCTTCCGGGATGCTGTCATGAATCCTGCTGGGAGTTTAGCAGTATCCCTGTCCCCTTACCATGAGGGGCAAGTCAGGACACCCACAAACATCTACACACATAGTCTGCTGTCCGTGGCTGGAGGACAGAGCGGCCCCAGTTGCAAACTCTTGTCATATGGGAAAACTAATGCCCCCAAATCCACTTCATCTACAGATTTCAGCTATAGTCCTTAGAGATTGGATCCTATGTAAAAACGTTTCCGGTTTTAAAAGTGGGTTATCACTCTAGTTTGCCTCTGGTGGTCTTCCTCCTCCCTGGTGACTGCTAGCACATTGGGTGCTGGGAATCCTATGCCTCAGGTCTCACAGGGGAGGGACAGCAGGACAGAGCTGCAGAGCCCGAGGGTAATTTTGTGTTATACACCCAGAGTGTAAGTGGGGTTCTCTCTGTCTTTTTTTTTTTTCTATTACACGATGAAATTGTAAGAGCTAATTTGGCCTGTAAGCGAATGTAAGGTCCTCGAGTTCATTCACTGAAATTTCTCACGGCTTAGGGTTGTAGACTGTGTTTTTATTCCCAGCCCAAACCTAGCAGGTGCTGGGAGAAAGGTTCTGGTCAGCAAATTTGACAGCTGGGGCCAAACAGAAAAGTCTTTCTGCCCCTGGGCAGATGTATTTCCCTTTGAGAACCAGTTGTTGCTCCTTCCAATGGGGTTTCCCCCATTATGAGTAAATCTGGTGGCCTACACCTGCGATCCCAGTACTCTGCAAGGCTGGGGCAAGACCATCTCAAATTCAACCCCAGTCTGGAAAACTTAACAACTTAGCGAAACACTGTCTTAAAGTAAAAAAGAAAAGATGCAGATATAACTCGGGGTAAAGGCGCCCAGGTTCACTTTCCAGCACTGGAAAAAAAAAAAAAACCCAATCAATTAATTAATTAATTTGAGACTTGAACTGGATCTTGATCCAATAGGAAAAGCTCCTTTAAAATTCTGCCAGTATCCCCGCTGAAAGTGTGTCAGAGTTTTTGGGTTTTTTGTGCCTTTTTGTTGGTTTCATTGATTTGTGTTTTGGTTTTTCGAGACATGGCATAGTCCTATAGTTCAGATCAGCCTTGAACTCATGGTGATCCTCCTGCCTCAGCCTCTCAAGTGCTGGGATGACACACGTGTGCCTCCATGCCTGGCTGATTCTGGGTTTTCAGGCACACAGGATACTGAAGTACTGATAGACTGTCACTCCACTTTGACTAGAAACACAGCCTGTTTCTGTCCCTTTCAGCCCGTCTGCCGTTCAAGCGTCTGAATGTTGTCCACAAGGAGAAAGCGAAGGATGAGTCAGACGACAGAAGCGCCCAGGGGACCTCGGTAGCAGAGAAAGTCGCTGCTCTGGAAGCCTCTTTGGACATCCTGGAGAATGACTGTCCTGTGGATTCCGATCTGGACTTCACACCAGAATTCATCAATGGGAAGGGTCCCTTAGATAACTTCCTAAGCAGCAAGGTCCAAAGCGGTCTCAGCCAGGGTGTGGTCATCATTGATTTGACAGAGAACTCAAATGAGCAGCCAGAGAGTATTGTGACCCCTGGGCCACTCAGCCCCCGCACCTCCCTGCCCGGGGAGGCCGTCGACGGGCTCAAAGAGGAGGCTGGAGAGGAGGGACCCTCCGAGGTCATTCACAGTGACAAGTTGGGGCTTCCTGAAGAGACCCTTTCGGACATTCCTTGTCAAACAGAGGAGGAGCTTGGGGGCTCAGGTGGCCCAGACAGGCAGGGCTGCCCCACACCGTCTGGCTGCCGGAGTGTGTGTCCCCAGCAGGAGCGGGATGACTGGAGCCACGCCGGCAGCCTCCTGTTTAAGGGCAAGGTGCCCGTGGTGGTCTTGCAGGACGTCCTGGCCACAAAGCCTCCCTGTGCCAAGTCTCCTGAAATACCTCTGGACAAGAGCGGGACGTCAGAGAGCGAGCTGATGGAATCATGCCCCGAGGAAGACTCTGTTAGCCATTCCTCCTCAAGCTCCTCTCCTGTCACCTCCCCCGAGGGGCCGACTGATTCTGAGAAGCAGCAGGGAGGCATCAGGCCCTCCTCTGCTCCCACACCTGTCCGAAGAGTAAGTAAGGCCCGCGGGAGCCCAGCCTGCGGGTGTGATGTGCCCCGTGGGGCCACCTGCTGCACTGGCCTGTGGCCCAGTGAGTGGGACCACAGGCTCAATCTTGTGAGTGTCAGAAACAAATGGGCCTGGGTTCTGTGTGGATCCCGATGGACCAGAGGCCCATCTGTCCCCAGGAGGTCGGCTGTTGTAGGAGATTGAGTTTGCCGGCCTCAGTGTTCATGTATCAGTAGCAGTGGCTTCAGCTCGGCCACTCTGGTGACTTTGCAAGATGAGCAGGCCCTGTGACCCTCGCCTTACACCTGAGCTTTGTTTCCTCTGTTCCTTCTTGTTTCAGTGTAGATACCCTGGGGGGTGGTTAGCAAGGGGTCACCAGCGTCAGTGAAGGGACAGTAAGACATAAAATGGGGCGTCCTGTGGAGACAGCTTTGGCAGCACGGCGTGTCACCTGAGAAACCTCAATCGCAGGTCAGGTGTGGCAGTGCATACCTGTCATCCTAGCTGTCTAGGAGGCTGAGGCAGGAGGACCATGACTATCCATCCCAGACTGGGCAGTTCAGTGAGACCCTGACTCAAAATTTAAAGAGCACTAATTCCCAGTACTGCCAAAAAAAAAAAAAAAAAGCAAAACCAGAACAAACATAAATACCTGAGATCCCAGCCACCCTGGGAGGTGGAAGCAGAAGAAGAATTACAAGTTCAGGCCCAGCCTGGGCAAGTTAGTGACTTAGCAAGACCCTGTCTCAAAAATAAAAGGGGCTGGGGAGGCAGCTCAGCACAGAAACCCTGGGTGCAGTCCCTAGTACTGCAAAACGGGAACAAAGTGTGTGTCACACTTGGAGCATCCCTCATCCCAAACACACGGGACCGCAGCTGTTTCAGTTTGCATTTTGGAAATAGTTGCTCTACATGATGAGGTATCACGGGCTATTGGACACGAAATTCACTGTGCTCCTTTGTGTGCTTTTGTTTTCTTGGTGTGGAACTCCTGGGTCTTGCACACACCAGGCAAGGGCCCTGCCTGTGCACCTTGCACACCTAGCCTGAAGGTGATGTTACTCTTCTCTGTTTTCAGTGTGTCTCCATGTTGACTCAGGTCTGTCACCTGAGAACAGGCCGTGGTGGCTCATGCCTGTCATCCCAGCACTCGGGAGGCTGAGGCAGTAGGATCGCTGCAAGTTTGAGGCCAGCCTGGGCTACAAACTGAGTTCAAAGCCAGCCTGAACTGCACAGTGAAACCTGGCCTCAAAAAGAGCCCCCAAAATAGATTTTTAAAAAACCCTAAATAAGTTCATATTCCCCAAATCTGTTGCTTAATTTGGTAGTGATTTGGTGGATTCATGTTAGGTCTTTATGGGATGAATTGTTTAATCTTTTTTGTTTGTTTGTTTGTTTGTTTGTCTTTTTGAGACAGGGTCTCGCTCTGCAGTTCAGGCTGGCCTTGAGCTCACTTTTTGAGACAGGTTCTCACTGTGCAGTTCAGGCTGGTCTCAAACTCGCAACGATCCTCCTGCCCCAGCCTCCTGAGTGCTGGGATGACAGGCGTGAGCCACCACGCCCAGCTCTACTCTTACAACTTCTTATCCTCTTGTCTTTTTTAGTTCTCTCCCTCTCTTCTAGTGATGGTCTCTTTTCTATATTTTTGCCATTCTTTTAGCTTCTGCATAATAGGGGAAACATACTCACTATTATTTAGCTTATTTCACCTAATATCATGGTCTCCAGGTCCATCGTTTTCCTGCCGATGACTAGATTTTATTCTCCCTTATGGCCGAATGATATTCCATAGTGTTACGTATACCACGTTTTTCTCTGGCCATCCGTTAGGCACCAAGGCTGTTTACATGTCCTGGCTATTTGAAACTGCTGTAGTAGACATGGCAGTGGAAGGGTCCCTGTGGTTTGCCTACTTCGATTCCTCCGGTAGAGACCAAGGAGCAGCATGGCGTGGCCATGTATATGGTAATCCTAGCTGGAGTTCATTGAGAAGCCTCCACACTGGTTTCCATAGCAGCTGCACTAATTTATAATTCACATTCCCACCAGCAGGATAGAGGGGTTTGTTACCCCACACATACTCATCTTTGCCAGCATTTATTCATTCACTGTTGTTTTCTGTATTCCTTTTGTGTTTTTTTGAGACAGGGCCTTGCTATGCAGTTCAGGCTGGCCTTGAACTCACTGTGTAGCCAGGTTGGTCTTGAACTTGCAGCGATCCTCCTGCCTCAGCCTCTGAGTGCAGGGATTACAGGCGCGCACCACCAGGCCTGGCTTTTCTTTTTTTTCTTTTTGTCTTCACAAGGTCTTGCTGTGTAGTCCAGGCTGGTCTTGAGCTCACTTATGGAGCCGCACTGGCCTTGAGTTCCTGGCAGTCCTCCTGCTCGGGCTCCCCAGTGCTGAGATTACAGACACGCGGCACCGTGCCCATCTTTTCTGTATTCTTGATGAGATTTGTTTATTTGTTTGTTTTTGGTGCTGGGAATTGAACTCATAACCTCACGCTTGCCAGGCAGGTGTTTACACCACTGGGCTGAATCCCTGGCCCTGAATCCCTGGTGATTTACATGTCTCCCTAATGGCTAAAGATGTTTGAACATTTTTTTCCTATACTCTTGGCCATTTATACTATTTCTTTTGAGAAATATGCCCATTTATTAATTGAGCTGTTTGATTTTTTTTTGTTGTTGTTGTTAAGTGTTTTGAATTCTTTACACATCCTAGCTGTTAATCCTCTGTCAAGAGTGGGTGGTACTGCTTGTCCCCATCCTGCCGAGTGCCTCTTCGTGCTGCTGGTTGTTCTGCTGTGCAGGAACTTCAGCGCGATCCTGTTGGTTGATCCTCAGTGCTGACTGTTCCCTGTGCCTGCAGAACCCTGTTGGGGAGGGGGCTGCACCCAGGGGCTTTTTAAACTGTTTGCCTTATGGGTTTTTGTAGCAGTGCCGTAGTTTCAGGCCTTAGACCTAGGTCTTTAATCCATTTCAAATTGATTTTTTTTTTAATGGGGTGAGCGATAAGGCTGTAGATTTGGTCTTTGTCTACAAGTGAACATCCGAGTTTCCAGGCAGCATTTGTGTATTTTCGGTTTGCGCAGAATCAGGTGGCTGTAATTGCATGGGTTTGTTTCTGTAGCCTGTGTTCTGTTCCATTGTTCTATGGATCTGTTTTGGTGTTAGTTACTATGGTTTTGTAGTATAATTTTTTTTTTTGGTAGTATAATTTGAAATTGGGTGTTTTGATGTCTCCAGCCCCTCCTCCTTTGAGTATGTGTATGTGTGTTACTGGGGGGTTTAAACCCAGGGCCTCTGCATTGAGCTATATCTCAAGCTATTCATTTATTTCTTTGGTTGGTTGGTTTTTCTGAAACAGCGTCTCGCTACATAGTCCAGGCTGGCCTTTAATTTGCATGATCCTTCTGCCTCTGATCCTCCTGCCTCAGCCTCCCAAGTGGTGGGATTTTGCATGTGCCCTTATGCTGGGCTTCAGCCTTGCGTTTTTTTTTTTTTTTTTTTTTTGTACTAGGGATCGAACTCATGACCTCGCGCTTGCCAGGCAGGTGCTTATGCCGCTGAGCTAAATACCCGGCCTCTAGCCTTGTTCTTTTTGCTTAGGATTGGTTTGGCTATTCAGGGTCTTCCGTGTTTCTGTGTTTTGGGGTTGTCTTTTTCTAGTACTGTAAAGAGCATCATGGGTATTTTGATGGGGGTTGCGTTCATTCTGTCGATTGTTTTTTCAACAATATTCTGCCAAACCATGAACATAGGAGGTTTTCCATATTCTGGTATCTTCCCTTTGTTTCTTTAATGTTCTGAAATTTTCACTGTAGACTTTTATCACCTCTTTGGATAGAATTGATCCATAGATGCTTTGTTTCCTTGTATTGTGGATAGAATTGTTTTCTTGATACCCTTCTCAACTAGTCCATCACTGGTGTATAGTAAAGCTACGGTTCCATTTCTTGTCTTGGCTTTCCCCTGCTGGGGGTTGTAGGCAAGGGAAAAATTGGCTTCCCCTTCGAGTCCATAAACTCTAAATCAACAGTTGAACTCCGTTGAAGCCAGCCGCACAGGCCTGTCATCGTAGCTACTTGGGAGGCAGAGGCAGGGGGATTGTAATTTCAAGGCCAGCTGGAAAACAATGAGACCAAATAAAATGAGAGTGGATGAGGTAACTCAAGAGTAGAGTATTGCTTGGCATGAATGAGGTCCTGGGTTCAATCACTAGCACTAAAGAAAAAGGGTGGGGGAGTGAAGTGAAGCCAGGCTTCGAGGCACATTCCTGTAATTCCAGCATTCTGGGAATCTTAGGAAGGAGAATTGAGATTTGTAGCCCAGACTGAGCAATTTGGTGAGACCATGTCGCAAAAAATAAAAAATAGCTGGTCCTGGCTACACACAGCTGTCACCCCAGCACTCTGGGAGTCTGAAGCAGGAGGGTCCCCAGTTTGAGCCCAGCCTTGGCAACTCAGTGAGAACCTGTTTCAAAAAATAAAACCCGTCTGGGGAGGTAGTCAGTGAGAATGCCCTGGGTTCCGCAGCATGACCGACTGTCAGTAAATAAATCAAAATTAAAAAGGGCTTGAGGAGAGCGCTGGTTGGGATTTAATCCCCCCCTGTACTCGCCCCCCCTCAGCATCCCCAAGAAAAAGAACCCCGCTTTTCTTGTATATTAAGCTGACTGAAGCATCCCTGTAGGGGTGTAAAACCAAGGCATTAGTCTCCTGCCGTCAGCCCTCACGAATGCTTGAATCTTTTTTTTTTAATTTAATTTTAAAGGGGATAAAACAATAATAAAATCAATGGAAACTGATGGTAGGAAATCCGCTGTAGTCACAGTGTTCATAGTGTCCTCCTCTGAATAGTTGCTCAGACTACTGGCTTCAGTTACAGAGCCAGCCAGACAATAGTTCCTCCCAATCAGCTGGTTGCTCATGGTGGGCCCTGGAGTCGCCCTTTTTTGCTCCCCAGCCCTGTTGGCTCACAGGCAGGGGCTTAGCTTCCTTCCTGTTTCTCCCCATTCTCGCTTGCATCTTAATTGGGCTTTCCCAGCAGTTTGCAGAACAGTGTGGTCATGTGACCAGTAGCAGCCAATCGGAGCCAGGTAGCATGGACATGGCACTGGGATTGTTCTCAGTAAGTTGCTTTTTAACTCTGAAGCCCAATCACAGTCAAAGCTTGTGAAGCAGTTTTACTTTTGTCCAGAAGCCTCATGTTTTGAGAACAACTGAGCCTGTGTACCTGTCTCCCCTTCCCAAAATGAAGGAAATGTGCATTTGAGGGTTTTTTTTTTTTTTTATCAGACCTAGGGGTTGAGGCCAGGTCCTCCCCCATGCTAGGCAAGCGCTGGCCCGCTGAGCTAGGCTCCTGCACAGATGCGTGAGTGAGATGCCAGGCCTGGTGCTCAATGCTTGCTCCAGCTTTCACGATGCCCGGAAATGCAGACATTTTTTCTCCCAGTTGAATACTTCCCATCTGCCCTGGGGAGATTTTGCAGACTCCCATCCTGAGGGCTCCTCTGCTGAATTCCTCTTCCTTTTCCTTTTGTTTTGTGATATGAGGGACTCAGTGAGGGATTTTTGACACTGAGCTCCATCCCCAGCCCTTTATTACCACTTTAGACAGGGTCTCCCTGCATCATACATCACCCAGGCTGGGCTCAAAGGAGGTCCTCCTGCCTCAGCCTCCAGTGCCTAGATGACAGGGTGGAGGGGACACCACTGGCTCTGGCGTCTACTGCGTTTCCTGGTTGCTTTGCTTCTTCCACTGCAAAGCTGGTGCCTAACTCTAAAATCTCTTCCTGCTTAGAAGGGTGGTGGGGTCACTTTGGGAAGTCCTTTTGCTGTCTACTTTCCCTGCCACAAAGCTGGGGTGGGGGTGGGGGGGTGGGGGTGTCTTTGTCACCTCTTTGAAGTTTACTGGTCACTAAGGAATGTGGCCTTACAAGTTCCCCGGGTTATCCCTGGGACTTTGGTTTGTTTGTGATTTTGTTTTTGCTTTTCTTGATTTGAATAGGGGAAAGTGGGAGCCTGTTAGAAATGGCCCCTGCTGCTCTCTCCCTCCCAGGGAGTTGAGGGGCAGCGGTTTTTTAGGTACTCTGAGATTCTGAGCCCTTTCACTTTGAAAAACAATAGTTTTGGAACAGCCTTTTTAGGTAATCCCAGGAGCGTTTGATCAGCTTTGCAGCCCTGGGCAGTGCTCAAGTGTGTTTGCAATCAGGCCTGTTTCCTGGACACAGAAGTTACTGTGCAAATGCGACAGGGTACACAGGAGCACGTCCCCCACCGCATCCTCGGGTTTACTGTCAGCTCCATCTCTGCAGGTTCCCTGGCCCTGGGTCGCGCATCCGAAATGCCTGGATATGCCGGGACTCTGGGTGGTTGAGGCAGGAGGGTCTCGAGTTTGAGGCCAGCCCGGACAACTTAGCAACTCAGTGAGACCCTGTCTTACAATAAAAAAGCAAGGGCCGGGGGTGTGGGGCTCAGTGTGAGCGTCCTGGGTTCCATCCCCAGCACCACAGAAAAGCAAAACAAAAGCAAATGAGAAAAAAGTTGTATCTGCACTGACCCCGGCCGATGCTGTCAGCTTACCTAGAGGTGACCACGGTTGGGGGTAGTGTTATTTAAGGGACTCGAGCTTTTGAGGATTTTGGAGTCTGCTGGGGTCCTGGAAGCAAATCCCTGTCGGGCCCAAGGGGCCACCTTTCTTTCTCTTAAGCACGGTGGTCTGGCAGCAGTGTCCTCCTTGGTCTCCCCCGAGGCTGTGCCTTGTGTCGCCTGTGCCCTCAGTGTAGGAAAGACCGCCTAGCGACACTGTTATTGTGTTTCCTAACCTAACCCACTACCTCTGAGTGTGTCCTTGTCACCCAGGGGTGTCCTAGGCACCCTTGGTGCTGGAAGAGAGTCACAACCTCTGCAGTCCTTCCCGCTGGTGCGGGCGTGGCCCACAAGACGACTGTCCTGTGCCCCTCTGCCCAGCCCTGGGCTGCTGTGGCTGGAAGGCTGTCCTCGCAGGCTCACAGGAGCAGAGGCCCCTGCTCCAGCATGGGGGGGCCGCTTCGGGCTTTTCCCTCTCCCCCATCTTGTCTCTGCCTGCTGTTTGGTGCTGGGGAGGCCGAGCGCCGCCCCCCTTAGCAGCTGCTTCCTGCCCTTTCAGAAAATCAGAAGCGCCCAGCCCAGAGAGGCTCCCCCAGGCTGCACAGCGGTTGGGTGCCCACCTCACCCTCTGTGGGAGGTCGAGTCCTCTTGGGCTTCTTCCTCCCAGCTCTGACCCCTCTCCCCATTCACCTTGGCCCCTTCCATGTGGCTGGCGGGAGTCTGCTCTGGTGACACGTCACCAGGGCTGTGGACCCCTTGTCTGTGTCCCTGTCTGACCTGAGTGGCACATGCCTAAAATCCTAGCACTCAGATCACAAGTTTAAGCCCAATCTGGGCCATTTAGTGAAACATGGTGTCAAAAAATAAAGAAAAGGGCTCAGTGCAAAGGGCCTGGGGTGCTATAGTCAGGCACAGTGGGGGGGAGGCTGTGTCTGCAAGGTCCTTGCAGCCTGCGCACAGTTTGAAGCTAAGTGAGCAGGACCACTGTGCCCTAGATAATAGGGACGCTAGACCTTCCCCTCAGCCTGTTCGGTTGTCTTTTTGAGACAGGGTCTTGCCATGCAGTTCAGGCTGCCTTGAGCTCACTTTGTAGCCCAGGCTGGTCTTGAACTCGCAGTGATGCTCCTGCCTCAGCCTCTGAATGCTGGGATGACAGGCGTGAGTGTGGCGCCCCCCCCCCCCCGCCCCGCCTGCCCCTAAGCTTTTAATCTGTATCACGCAAAGCAGAGTTGGAGCTCAGTGGGGAGTGCTTATCTAGCATGTGCAAGACCGGGGGTTCCATCGCCTGCGCCACATAAATAAAGCTGGGGAAAAGGCGTGGTCGCCCAAAGCCCCCAAATCAGGACCCTGCATGTATTGGTGCACGCAGGGTGAAGTTTCAGGCACTGCCCGAAAAGTTAGTCTGTGGCTCCAGCATCAGCCCCTCTGGAAATACTGGGAGGACCTGCAGCCGTGCCCCTCATGCCTACTGGAAGCCTTGCCTCTTCAGACAGGCAGGGCCCGCCTCACCTGCGGCAGGTCCCCCTGCACCCAGTTGCCCATGGCTCTGGTTCCTGCGTTGCCTGGTTTCCCAGCAGCCCTTTCTTTACCTGCCGCCCCGCCGCTCTGCTCACCTGCTCCTAGTGCACAAGGCTGTGTGCCCACTGCAGTGTGCGCTCCCCAGTGAGCCCGGTGCTCTTGCTTGAGAAGCAGGTCTTCGGGAAGCCTTGGTGGTGATTCTTGTTTTGCAAAGACATTCTTAGCTGGGCGTGGTGGTACATGTCCGAGGTCCGAGCACCCTGGGAGGCTGAGGCAGGAAGAACACAAATTGGAACCCGGCCTCAGCAGTTTAGTGAGACCTTGCCTCAGAATAAAAAAATTAAAAAGTGTCTAAAAAAATAAAACTAAATTTAAAAAAAAATAAGGGCAGGGAATGCAGCTCAGTGTACAGTCCCTAGGTTCAAACCACTGCTCCCCCTCCACCATCAAAGAAAAGAAAAGTCTTTCATGGTGGTGGCCTCTGCGTCCTCTCTTTCCTCTCCTCGGGGACTTTATCATGAGGTCCCCAGGGAAAAGTGATTGGAACAATCCACATTTAAAAGTAAAGTTTAAAGGCCAGGTGCACAGCCTGTTATCCCCGCACTCGAGAGGCTGAGGTGGGAGGATCGTTGTGAGGTTAAGACCAGCCTGGGCTACAAAGTGAGCTCAAGGCCAGCCTGGACTCCGTAAGGAGACTCTGTCTCAAAAAAAGACCCCCCCAAAATTAATAAATATGTAAATACTTGTGAATATCTTTCATTTCAGATAACCAAGAAGTGTGTCAAAGGTTCTGCCGAGAAGAGCAAGCTGAAGCTGCAGAGAGTAAGGCGCTTCCCGGGAATGGGACAGACCCTGCCGGGCCTCGGGCTGGGAAGGCTGGGAGAGCCATTCCCGCCCCCCCTCGCCCCTGCTCGCCCAACCACCAGTTCCCATTTGGCTTCAGTTACAGAAACAGTCTCCTCTGGGGCTTATGAATTGCGTCAGTTTAGCTTTGTGAAATCAGGTCTTCAGATCTTGGGGTCGGGTTCTCTTGACCCTTTTTATTTTTTCTTTCTGTTTGATTTGGGTTTCGTTTTTGTTTCTGAGACAGAGCTTGCCATATAGTTCAGGCTGGCCTTGAGCTCACTGGCTTCAAACTTGCAGCGGTCCTCCTGCCTCAGCCTCTCGAGTGCTGGGATGACGGGTGTGTGCCTCCAGCTCCAGCTTCTGAACCCTTCTGAGCTTTTTTTTTTGTTTTTGTTTTGTACTGGGGATTGAACCCAAGACCTTCTCACTTTGCTAGATGCCTGGCCCCCTCTTTTTTTTATGAGACCCTAAGTTACCCAGGCTAGATATGAATTTAAGATCCTTCTGCCTCGGTCTCCCAAATATATGGATGACAGGCTTGTGTCACCACATCCAGGTCCTTCTGAACTTTTATTAGCAGTAGTGATGGTATTAGCATACTCCTGTGATCCCAGCACTCAGGAGGCTGAGGCAGGAGCATCACTGCAAGTTCGAGGCCAGGCTGAGCTATATAGCAAGACCTTGTCTCCAAAAAAAACCCCAAAAGCGTTGCAGCTGGCTCTGTAGCTTACAGTTCCCTGTGGAAGGGCCCAGCTGGGCTCCGTGAGTGCTTGTCTGGCCTGTGGTTTTTTTCCTGTACCCGCGATTGAGCTCACGACTGCGAGCTTGCAAGGCAAGCGCTCATGCCGCTGAGCTAAACCCCCAGCCCCTCTCCCAGGCCCTTTTGAATTAATAAGGAAAGGTCTTGCTAAGTTGCCCAGGCTGGGCTTGAGCTTGCGGTCCTTTGGCCCGGGTTCCCCAGCGTGCTAGGACTGCAGGACTGTGCCGGCATGCCCAGGGCCCAGAGGTGGCCACTGGCTGTCCCCAGCCCCTGCAGCTCCAGGACAGGGCGCCCACCTTGGTTGGCTCTGCCCCCCAGCGTTTCCCGAGCCGCCGCAGAGGATTTCGAGGGCCAGATTCTGAGTGGTGCCTTGTGTTGCCTTGGTTTTGTGCGTGTGTCATGGAGCTGGAAGCCGGAGCCACTTGCTGCAGGGCTGTGTCCCCCGTTGGACCCCTGCGGCACCGGGGTTTCTAGCCTCGCGCCCGCCCGCCCCGCTGTCTCCTAGGACCGAGAGCAGCTGCGGGAGGAGAGGGAGAAGCTGAAGGAGGCGGCCCGGCGCGCCCGCGAGGAGGCGCGGCGGCGCAAGGAGGAGGAGCGCGAGGTGAGGGAGAGGGAGCGGCGCGAGAAGCGCGCCAAGGACGAGCGGGAGAAGGCGGAGAAGCAGCGGCGCAAGGAGGAGCGGCGCAAGGAGAGGCAGGAGGCGCTGGAGTGAGTGCGGCGGCCGGGCGGCCGGCAGAGGGCGCAGCAGGGCCTGCGCGTCTCGGTGCCCCTTGGGGATGACGGGCCCCGGCTCGTGCCCTTAAGTTTCAGAATTTTACACTGAGGGCTTTTGTTATGTGTGCGGTTCCGGGGATCAAACTCACCACCTCGCGCTTGCTGGGCAGGCACTTGTGCCGCTGAGCTAAATCCCCGACCCTCTTACTTTGTTTCATTTTTTTGGTCCTGGGTGTGGAGCCCATGGCCTTGGCATAGAGCTGTATCTCCTCCATTCTTTGTGTTATTTTGAGACAGGGCCTCACTCACTGAGTGGCCCGGGCTGGGCTTGGACTTGTGACCGTCCTGCCTCAGCCTCCCTGAGTGCTGGGGTAGCAGGCACGCAGCACCACGGCACCTGGGTGTGTTGAGCGTTTGCCCTTTTAATTTGCGAACCACCTTAGAGTGGAATCCATAATGATTTATAGCCATGGTGGAGTAAAGTCCTGGCCGCCGGCAGCCGGGTGGCTGTCACTGCTGTAGCTCGAGGTGGAGGTGGGCTGACTCGTGCTTTGCTGTCTTGCAGGGCCAAACTGGAGGAGAAGAGGAAAAGGGAGGAGGAGAAACGGTTACGCGAGGAGGAAAAGGTAACGTGTGCCTTCCGCCCCCAACCCCCCTCCTGGCCTTGCTGGGGCGCCTGTGTTGGGGGGCGTATTGGCCTGGTTGCCGTCCTGTGTCCTGCCTCGGGCGTCTGTGGGGACCCGCGAGCCTGTTACATGCCCCAGCGCTGCCGTCACACTCGTGCTCGCTCGGCACCCTGTTGCCTCTGCCCACAGGGACAGCCCTGGCTGCCGAGGCCGGGACGGCAGAAGTGTAAACACCACACCCCATGGGAGACACGGGGCGTTTCTCCCCGAGATCTAAATGGGCTTCTCTCCCCCCGCAGCGCATCAAAGCGGAGAAGGCTGAGATCACCAGATTCTTCCAGAAGCCAAAGACCCCGCAGGCCCCCAAGGTGAGCAGTGCTCCCAGGCCTCCCCTCTGACCAGCCGCCTTCCGTGGCACTGTGCCAGGGCTTCGGGAAGCCCTGGGCGCTTTTATTGCTGGAAAAGTCTAAAGGTTCAGTGTCTGGTCACTCGCTTTTTCCCAAAAGGCGAGTTTTCAAAGGTTACTCGGTGAGCAGCCTTGTTGTGGGTGTTGGGAAACAGCCCGGCCGCGTGTGGCGGCTCAGGCTTGTCATCCTCCCGTTCTGGGAGGCCGAGGCAGGAGGATCGCAAGTCCAAGCCCAGCCCGGGTCACTCAGCGAGAGCCTGTCTCAGAGTAAAACTTTGAAAAAGGTCTGAGCTGGGGTGTGGAGGGAAGGACGCACAGCTTGGCCCTCGCCTGGAAAGTGGGTGTTCTCCGTGCCTGGGCTGCTGAGTGCTGCTCCCCTGGGCTGGCACTGCCCGTCTCCAAGGCTCCATCCTCTCGTCCATCGGTCCCTGTGCACCCTGATGGCCGGGCGCATCCCAGAGCTCAGCTGCTGCTTGCTTCTGCCTCTACCCGCCCGCTCCTGCTGCGCAGGTGTAGCTGCGTCTCCTGTTCTCCTCATGGCCCCTGCACACCTTCTTCCGTCTCGTGGGGGCTTTCGGGGCACTGGGCATTGAACCCAGGGCCTCTGTACAGACCTACATCCCAGGTCTTTGTATTTTGATCCATGGTCTCCAAGCCAGTATTTTTCCAGACTTGGCTTCTTCCTGCCTCAGCCTCCTGAGGAGCCAGGAATACAGGTGTGTGCACCACACCTGGCAGCTTTTTGTTTCAGCATTATTATTTTTGTTCTTTTAGGGCATGGGCTTTCCAGTGGAAAGCCTTATTGTGTTCTGCGGTTTTAAATACATTCTCCTAGTTTATTTGTTAGTCCTGACTTTTAACCCCGCGGTGTCACGTCTTGGGCTGGACCTGGAACCCGGGCCTCGTGCGCCATAGGCAAGTGGTCACCACTGTGCTGCGTGTCTCTTCCTGTTTTGTTCATTTAACCTACGTTTGTGCCTTTTGTGTCCAGGCCCTTAGCTGGACCAGCTGGTGTCCACCCTGGGTCTGGAGCCCGGTCTTCCCACTCCGCCCCACCCCCCCTCCCGGGCAGCAGGGCTTCCCAGCCTCTTCCGTGAGGACGGCTGTCCACGCCCGGCCTCGGGGGCTCTTGGGAATCAGTGCGGAGCTTTCCAAAGTCCTGGAGCCTGGCTGGCTTTGCTGTGGGCACCAGGGTTTGGGGTGGGGTTTTTTGGTTTTATGTTTTGTGGGAGTTTTTTGGTTTTGTTTTTTTGAAGGGGTGGTTGAGACAGGGTCTCAATGTATAGTTTAGGCTGGCTTTGAATTCACCATGTAGCCCAGGTGGACCTTGAACTCTCAGGGATCCTCCTGCCTCAGTTTCCTGAGCGCAGGGGTCATAGCTGTGCGCCACCACACCAGGTGGTGCTGGGATTTTATCAGTCCCCAGGAGCTCCATGTTGTGCCACCGTGGAGATTGAAAGCTGGTCTCCTGCGTATGCCTCGTAGATGGCCCGCCCCCGCCCTCCCCCACCAGTGCGTTGGCACCATTGCGTTGGCACTGAGAGGGCAAGGAGAAGGGACTGGGTGTGTCAGCACTGATGCTGCGTTGCCGCTGAGGTTACCGCGGTGTCTCCGGGTCCCGCCAGCCTGCATTGGAAATCATTCTGCATTTTCGTGTCGTGGCTCCTGGCACGCTGGTCATCCCCTAGGGTCTCAGTCCCTCCCCTGCTGGGAGCTGGTATGTGGGCTAGTCCAGGGTCATGGGCTCAGCCACCTCTGTGTCCTGGGTCTTGTCGTCTGTCCGTCCGTCCGTCCGCCCGCCTGTCTGGCTGGCTGGCTTTCTGTACTCCCACGCGTCTCTACAGCTTCTGGGGGGACAATTTGCGCACAGTAGGATCTGCCCTTTCTGGGACTTGCCGCAACTGTGGCAGAGGGTAGCGGCCGCCTAGTGGCGATCTGGAGCCCCGCCTGGCCCTGGCCCTGGCCCGCTGAGGGCTGTCCTGGCCATGGCCGCCCTGCCTCACAGGCCTTCCCTGTTGCAGACGCTGGCCGGCTCCTGTGGCAAGTTCGCCCCCTTCGAGATTAAAGAGCACATGGTCCTGGCCCCTCGCTGTCGGGCCGTGCTGGACCAGGGCCTGTGTGAGCGGCTGGACCAGCTGCTCCAGCAGCAGCAGGGCGACTTCTCCTTCCTGGAGGACCTCAGGGGCCGCCGGCCGCTCCGGGCGGGGCCCACCCTGGTCTGTAGCCGGGACACGGATGCCGTTAACAGGTAAGGCCGGCTGCTGCCCTAGGCCCCGCTTCTCCTGGGCCTCAGGCATCCTCTGCCCTGCCCGGAGGGGACCCCGCCTCCCCCGCAGTGCACCTTGCTCTCTGGTTCCGACACAGTTCACAGCCCTGCTGGGTGCCAGCCACCTTGGGGTCTTGTCCCTACACAGACGCTGCTTCCTTTGCCCTGGGGCAGGCAGGGACGCAGGTCAGGGGTCACCATCCAGTCTGGATGGCCGGGGAGGCGGCCTGCGTGGCCCCAGGGTGCACGTGTGTGCAGCGGGGTGGTGCATGGTTGCGGGACCTGTCTGAGCCCCGTGTGGCCCCCAGGGACGTGGTGATTGTGGAGAGCAGCACAGGCGACACTGTGCCCGAGAGGAGGAAGTTCGGCCGCATGAAGCTCCTGCAGTTCTCAGAGAACCACCGGCCGGCCTACTGGGGGACCTGGAACAAGGCGACAGCCGTCATCCGCCCGCGGGACCCCTGGGCCCAGGACAAGGTGGGCCCCAGTGCCAGCCCCCGGCGGGCCCCTCCGCGGGCTCCGCGCCCCGCCCCAGCCCACCTGGCCCCATCCTGCCCGGCAGCCCCCTGACGCCTGTGTCTCCCTGCAGCAGCTCCTTGACTACGAGGTGGACAGCGACGAGGAGTGGGAAGAGGAGGAGCCTGGGGAGTCGCTGTCCCACAGCGAGGGGGTAGGGGCGGTGCGCCCACTCGGGGTCTAGGGGAGCCCCGGGTGTGCAGTGTCAGGGCGGCGGCGGACCCCGTGAGCCAGTGACCTGGAGCCCTCGCCTGAGTGTTTCAGTGCCGTTCACGTCCCCGCACGCGGTGAAGTCATTTCCCTCCTTGCAGGATGACGATGATGAGCTGGGGGAGGATGAAGATGAGGACGATGGCTTTTTTGTGCCCCATGGGTACCTGTCCGAGGATGAAGGGGTGACCGAGGTGAGGGAGGGGTTTGCATATTGTCATTGTCCCAGTACTCCAGGAGGCTGAGGCAGGAGGGTAGCAAGTCCCAGCTCTGCTCTGCCTGGGCAATTTAGCAAGAGCCTCTGAACCAGGTCTGGTGGTGCATGCCGGTAACCCCGGCACTGGGGAGGCTGAGGCAGGAGGATCTTGGGGTCGTGGCCAGCCGGGGTTCAGTCCACACTTTTCCACTGCAACATGGAGACTGAGTGTGCCTAGGCTGTGGGTCATCTGTGGGTGTGGCTGACCCAACCTTAGCCTCTGCAGCACTGGCCGGGCCCCAGAGGAACAAGGACCCTATACAGTCTCCCCGTTTTTCCCCAGGAGTGCACGGACCCGGAGAAGCACAAGGTGCGCCAGAAGCTCAAGGCCAAGGAGTGGGACGAGTTCCTGGCCAAGGGGAAGCGGGTCCGAGTGCTGCAGCCCGTGTGGATCGGCTGCGTGTGGGCCAACGGCTCGGGCTGCCCAGCCGCCGACCTCAAGGTGCTGCAGCAGTTTGTGGCCTGCCTGCTGGACCCAGCCCCCACGGAGGACGAGCCAGCGCCCAAGGCCTCCAGGCGGGAGAAGCGGGACCAGCAGAGTGAGTGGGGCCGGGTTCCCCTCTATATGGGCCAGGGAGTCCTTCAGGGCCAGGCTGGGACCCACGGCCTCCGGGATGTGGAGCACCTGGGCCACATCCCCAGTGTTGACCTCGGTCAGTTTAATCGCCACCAGGACGCAGCACAGAGAGTTCCCTGGGGCACAGCTGTGTCACCTTGATTTTTTTCCCAAAGCAGGGGCAAAGCTAGTGGCTAAAAGTAGTGAGTAGGCATAGTGATGCAGACCTTTGATCCCAGCCACTCAGGAGGCTGAGGCAGGAGGGTGTCGAGTTTGAGCCCAGTCTGAGCAACTTGGCAAGGCTGGGGATGACATGCAGTGCAGAGCCCGTGGGTTCCAGCCCCAGTCTCAGGGACTCGGGAGGTGGCCTTGCTGACACAGCCAACCAGCACCGGCCTCGCCTGCTGCGGGGTTGGAGTTGCTTCTGGGGCCTTTGCAGGAAGCGCCCGCTCAGGGTCCCCCTTATCAGGAGGCCTTCCTGGAAGCTCGCTGCGGCTGCAGCCAGTCTTGGGCCCCACCCTGTCCCCTGTCCCACCAGTCTTGGCCCAGCTGCTGCCTCTGCTACACGGCAACGTGAATGGGAGCAAGGCCATCATCCGAGAGTTCCAGGAGCACTGCCGCCGGGGCCTGCTGCGCGGCGGGGAGGTCGGCAGCCCCCCTAGCCCCGCGGGCCCGCGCCCGCGCACGCCCACTGAGGACACGGCTGCCGTGCCCTCCAAGGCCAGGCTCAAGCGCATCATCTCGGAGAACTCGGTGTACGAGAAGCGGCCCGACTTCCGTATGTGCTGGTACGTGCACCCGCAGGTGCTGCGCTGCTTCAACCAGGAGCACCTGCCTGTGCCCTGCCGCTGGAGCTACGTCACCACGGTGCCCTCCGCGCCCCGAGAGGACGGTGGCAGTGGCGGCCCCGCCATGCCCCCCGCCCAGGGGCCCCCCGTGTCCCTGAAGAGGAAGTCGGCAGGCAGCATGTGCATCACGCAGTTCATGAAGAAGCGGAGGCACGAGGGGCAGGTGAGCCTCGGCCCGGGCCTCAGCCACTGCAGGGCCCCTACGGGGTGGGGCCTCTCCGAGGGTGAGTGGCCCAGAGGGACGCATGGCACAAGTCCGGGCAGGAGCCCAGTGGGCAGGGAGGCCAACCAGGTGCCCAGTGATCAGGGGGCCTGCGTTCTTCTCTAAGGAGCCTTGGGATCCGCTGCTCAGGGTCTCCAGTCCCCTTGGGCTGTGTGACAGGCCCTGCGTCCACTGCGCCTTCTCCCGGCCCACAGGCCCTGCCCCTGCAGGCTGGCCCCTCCCCGCTGCCCTGGGTCGCTGCTGGCCCCAGCTGCACAGGGCAGAGTGACACATGGCCTGCACTGTGAGTGCTGCAGAGGACATACGGGTGGGCGTAGCCATCAGGCCACCTGCTGGGCACTCGGCCGGCTTGTCCCCGTCAGCGGGCACTGCCCGGCGTGTTCAGCTCTGACCGATGTCCAGTTTCTCAGAGTTCCCAGTGTCCAGAGTCCAGCACTGGGTCCTCGGGTGTTAATGACCCAGTAGGCGGGCTGTGTCCCTGCGTCCCCGGAGGGCCAGGAGCCAGTGTGCAAATCACCTTTCATTGTCTGTTACCCCTTTTCTAGGCAAGCAGAAGGCAGATTTGGAGGGTTTACAGCACTGGGGATTGAACCCCAAACGTCACACATACCAGGCAAGCTCTCGGGAGGAGCCTGCAGCCCTCTCTCCTCCCGCTGCCTTGGCTGTGTCCCTTGGCCGTCACTCAGACAGGGTCCCTGCCAGCCCAAGCGGCTGGGTGATGGCACCAGAGACACTCATGCCCTGCCAAGTGCTCAGCTGTTTACTGAGCCAGCGTGTGGGAGCCAGCCCCCCAAAAGGAGGGGGTGCTTGGCATTGAACCCAGGACCTTCTCATTGACCACATCAGAGACCTTTTCAGTGGTTTTCATTGTGAAACAAGAGCATCTTAAAATTAAGTTGCTAAGTTGTCAGCGGGGCTGAAACTTGCATCCTCCTGCCTCAGCCTCCCAGGGTGCTGGGATGACAATTGTGCACCAGTACACCTGGACACCCAGGTTAATTTTTTTTTATTTATAAGCTAGTCACAAGTCGCTTCTGTGATGAGGTAGACAGCCACGGTAGTGGCTTTCCAAGGTTGGGGTTCAGAGTATGCATCCAGGCTGTCCAGGGTAAGGAGCGGTCACACCACAGAAGCCAGTGCTGGGGGTGCCCCTTCCCTGCTGATGGTCTCTGTCCCTTTCTGTGCAGCTTGGCGTTGGGGACATGGATGGCTTCCAGGGGGACACGGAGGAGGAGGAGGAAGAAGATGGCGACTGCATGATGGTGGACATCCCAGGTACCAAGAGAGGAGGGTCCCAGCACCTGCGTGCAGTTAAATATGGCGGGGGGGGGTGTCCAAGCACAGCCTCTGGGAGGCTGAGGCAGGAGGATCGCAGGTTTGGGCCCAGCCTGGGCAGCTTAGTGCCTTAAGAAGACCATCTCAGAAAAACTCGGGGTGAGTTTCTGGGCAGGGTGACGAGGCAGAGTGAGCCGAGCCCTGCAGTGAGCCTGGCTCAGCAGAAGCCCCAGGAGATGCACGCGCGGTGACGGGCAGTGACAGGATCAGCAGGGCAGGAGCCTGGGAACAGCAGCCTCTCTCCCCGCAGAGGCCCGGGACCCGTGTGGAGCCATGTCTGGAACCGAAGGCGCTGTGGGGGTGGACGCCAGCGAGGGGCCGCTGGCCGCCGGCCCACTGGGCGCCTCCTGAGCAGCTGGCAGCACCTGGGCACCAGCCCCTGCGCACCGATACTTGAACGCACCGCCACCTCCCGTGTACAGAGCACTTTGTCACATCGCGGCCCCCTGGGCCTGCAAAGGTTTATATGGATTTCTGTGGCTGCCTGACCAGTTCTCAACGTTTGTACAAATCTCCCTCCCGAAGCTGCATATTAATCTGTCCTTGAATAAAGCATTATTTCGAGGTGTGACCTGCACGGGCACCTGTGTGGGCCCCCAGGCGTGCAGGTGCAGGTCAGACGCTTGCATGTAAATGAATTGTCGCTGGCCACAGTGGCCCAGTCCGGCCCAGAGGAAGTGTATAAACTCATTCTCTCCGCCTGCCTGCTGTCTTCTATCCTGCCCACGCACTAGGCCCTGGAGGGTCACCCCTCCAGCACCCTGGTGGCTGAGGCGCCGTGTCCCTGGGTCCACACTCAGGAACCACCACACTGGGCACCTGGGGGAGGGCCGGTGTGAACTCCAGGCTGTGACGCCCTCAGCAGCTGACTGGCAGGGGACACACTGGGCACTATGTCTACCCCTGGGGTACAGGACTTGTGGCCTCTTCAAGAGGCCGGTGTCTTGCACAGAGCTGAGACTGTTGAACCAGCCGAGCTCAGGCAGCTCCCCACCTGCCTGCCTGCCCCCACCGATTACCCCTCCTGGCCTGCGTGGGGCCCCAGGGACTCCCACTGCCACCCAAGGGTCCCCTGAGGCCAGTGTAACTGGGCATTCACAACTTGGGAGTCCTAGAAACAGCTGGCAAGGGACAGGAGACCTGTGACACCCCACAGCCAGCTGGGGCCTCCTTTGGACTGCAGCTGTGGGGACCAGTTTGGGGGGGCACAGCAGCCTGGGGCCCCACATAGCAGGCTCCTCGCACCCACAGGGCCCCGTCATCCCCATTGGTGCTGTGTCCTGGGTGGCGTCCTGAGGACCATGGTAAAGCTGGTCTGAACGTGTTCTCTTAAGGGCTGATGGAGTGGACCTTGGTCCCCAGGGCTACACATCTGAAGCCCTTTATGAGGTGGCACCCGCTGGGGGGTGTCTGGAAAGGGAGTTCCCACAGGGAGCTGTGCCCAGGGACAGGCCCTGACTCCCAAGTGACCCCCAGATGTCCACAACCCAGCTCATCCACCACTTTCCACTTGGCCCAGGAAGGTGCTGGTACTAATGATCGGGGTGAAGGTGGGGAGTGCAAGGGGACCCCTGCCTCCAGGTGTGGGCTGGCTTCCACCCTGTGTCCCACAGAGTGGCCACAGAAGACTATTCGAATCTTTATTCAGGTTCTTAAGTTAGCAGTCAGATCTGTGCTGTAAGCCAGCACCGACCTGTGGAGTCACCAGCTCCAGTGCCACCTGGGCCACCTTGACACATGGTGCCTGTCCCTGAACAGCTCTGCCTGCCTGTCTGCTTGGGGGCTCCAGGACATGGGCAAAGCGCCTCCTCATGGCACCCCAAGGGACTGGCCTCAGGGTGAGCCTGGATCTACAGCTTCAGCTGGTCAGCACCGCCCCTGCCTGGGTGCTCGCGCTGGGAGCAGGTGTTTTCCGACGTGGCTCATGGCTTGGGACAGAGACGGGGACAGGAGAGCAGAAGACAGCTGAGCAGAGGCCAACACTGCCTTTATTTCAGGAGAGCTGCTCCATGGACTCCAGGAGCTCCACTTTTAGGACAGAAGGGTCGGGCTCAGCCCCCACAGCCCTCATGTCTCCCAGCACAGCCGCGTCCCACGAGAAGGTCAGGAGGGCTGAGGGCACCTGGCGAGGCACAGTGTAGCAGCAGGATGGGGTCAGGGTGCCGCTCTGAGCGGGGCTCAGGCCTGGAAGGCCTGGACCTGGCTGAGGTCCCCTGAACTTCTGCCCCCACGTCCTCCCCCACAAAGCCCTGCAAATCTAAACTGCACTTGGTTCTGCCCCACCAAGAAGCACCACTCCGGGAGGGGACAGCTGTGACTACACTGCAGATCACACAGCAGGCTGGGGGGCGGGGGTACCAGGAACCAAACCCAGGGCCTTCATATTGGGGCACAGACCAGACCTTTAATTTTATTTTTTTAAGATAGGATCTTATTAAGCGTCAAAATTAGCTCAGGGGCATAAGAACCTGCCTTGCAAGTGCATGGTCTCGAGTTTGATCCCCCCAAAATAAAAATTGCTCCAACTCAAGACCCTCCTGCCTCACCCTCCCAGAATGCCGAGGCCAGGTGGGCAGCACCACGCGGGTGGAATTCTAACAAAGCCAGGCCTGGCACTGTCCTCCACTCTGCCACCCCGAAGGCCTCCAGGACCCCCTCCCGGGCCTGCCCGCGCTGCCCCACTCACCAGCCCACACTCATTCAGGGCCACGGCCTCATCCTCGGCCAGCTTCTGCCCACCAGAGGCCAGCAGCTCGAAGGGCAGCCAGTCGCTCTGCAAGGCCCCGCGCACAAACTCATACAGGGCCGACAGGCGCTCGCGGGCATAGAAAGTCCCTGCGGGTGAGCATGGTCAGCGCCGGGGTCCGGGGCAGTGCAGCCTGAGCCCCCCCC
>PVLA01014002.1:0-33299 GCA_004027455.1 Hydrochoerus hydrochaeris
TTCATGTATTCTAGATTTTGTTTATATTCTTCATCAAAGGCTTCTCTCCTTTCTCTGGGTTCCTCCATTCTTCCATTTGTGTCTTCTTAAGGAGTGCCCAGTATTTCTTTTATTAATCTTCTTATATCTTGCTTCACCTGAGTTAGAATTTGAGATTTAAATTCGTTGATGAAGTCACAGAAGTATTTATTTCTGATAAGGCCATGTCTGATATTGCATGTTTGTTGTTCTTGATCTCCTCTGTATTTACCTCTCCTGGACCTATTTTCCTTGGGTCAGCAGCTGGAGGCTTTTTGTTGTTTCTTTGTCTTGTCATGTTTCTGGTTTCTTTCAGACAGGTGAATGGTGGAGGTCTTGCTTTTTGTATTGTCCTTTCGTACTGATCTCTTCATATTGCTTACAGTTTTTCTGAAGCATACTGGCTAGGGGATTGCTATCCTCTCCAGTTTGCTGTTGATCTGTGAGGTGCACACAGGGGTGATGTGGCCGGCCCCTAGCCTCTAAGCCAGTCAACCAGTGAGTGTCTTCTGCACATTAGTGTGTGCCCTGCGGATGTCACAGGTTCGGGACAGCCTCGTCCCTGGCTATTGGGTCCTGACCAGGGGCATGGCCCAGCACAAGCAGATCCCACCAATCCGCTTTGGGCCAGGAGCCATTGACTGACACCACTTCAGTTGTCGATTCAAGCCTGTCCTGCCCAAATCCAACATGTCATCTAGCTGGTCACCCCGCTCTTGGGAACCCAGTTCTCAGCACTCACCAAAGTCTATGCAGCTTAGTTCACCAGTTCCACTCCCTGTTGCAGCGCCTCCTCCCGCCAAAGGTCTCGGGCTCACCCACCCCGCTCTCGGCAGGGATGCGACCTCAGCTCGATTGTGAGGTGCCCGACTCTAAGACATGCCCAGTACAGCGATGGGAGCATGCCCAGCTCCATCTCTCCATCCACACTTCTTCTTTATTTTTTTTTTCTTTTTCCTCAGTTTCTTCCTGGGTCGTGAGAACTCCTCTCCTTTCATCTGATCTTCTCCTTGGTGTTAAATTCTAGCATCTGAGTTGTTTTTCTCAGAGAGGCTCTCTATCATGCTACCTATCAATCGGCCATCTTTCTTCCCCCTGGACTATCTTTTGTGTTAAAAATTAATCAGTGTTGGAGCCAGACATGATGGCACATGCCTATAATCCCAGCACTCAAGAGCCTGAGGCAGAAGGATTGCTGTGAGTTAAAGGCCAGCCTTGGCTACAAAGTGAATTCAAGGGCAGCCTAAACTGCATAATGAAACCCTGTCTCAAGAAAACAACAACAGCAACAGCAACAACAAAATTAATCAGTGTTGCTCTCATCATATACAACAAATTAGAGATTTCTTCCTTCTCTTGAACCTTCTCTTGGGCACTGAATGTTTCTATTATACTGTATGAACTACAATCTGTTCATTTCAACTGGAAAAGAATATGTGCTACTGTTATCATGAATCCCAACTTAAAACTGTTTCAAATTCACACCTCATAGCAGAAAACAGTAAAATTATTATTCACATATATCACAAATATTAAGTAGAATACTAGGCTATAATTCAGAAATATCAAATACAGAACAGTCTCTCAGTAATCAGTAATCAATAAGGTAACCAAACAGCTTTGATATGAAGCAGCAATGTTTCACACCAGCCACTGTCATCTAGCTATTAAAACTTGTGATTTCTTTAGCAAGTTAGTAACAAATTATTCAATATATGGAATTATTTTATAAATATACTACATAAGACTTCCCATCATATTGCTGTTTCACTTAAATACTGAACTTGATTCTTATGAAGCCAGTACTAAGAAGTTCTACCAGACATGCAATAGATTAGAAAAACAGCTGTCACCATTCAACCTTTTCTTTAAATTTCTGCAGATCACAGAACTTCTATCCCACCACTATCCCTCTCTTAACCAACCAAATGTTTCTAGACCCTGATCAAGTATTTGGCAAGGTTGACATCAATGTATTGATAGCAAGCATCTCTGACCTTACATTTAACTGTTGTCTAAGTATATGTTTAATTTCGTCTAGTAATTAGACTTAATGATAGCTGACATTAAGGGTATCTGTACCCTTCAGAACACTTGGAACAATGCTGTATAACATGTTCTTAATAAACACTACACAGATGAGACAAATACATACCTAGGCAGAAAGACAAGTGTTCAAATTTCATGGATATATTACAGTATTTAACAAGAGTCTCAATACAGTAAATGACATGACAACTTTGATGATTTATTACTTTTTTATCCATGCATCATCAGTAAAAACTTTGACTTGACTGATACAGCATTGTTCTTAAATCTTCAATTTCAAAAACTAACACAGACCTTTCTCTCTACGTAAATGATTTTTTTTCTCCTTTTTGTCTTTATTCCCAGGAGTTTATGGTCAAACATGAAGCTCAATGTTTTGTTGTAAGCTACCTTGGCTGTTTTACAAAAATAAAACAAGTTATAAATTAATTACCTACCATTGAAAAAATATACCTCAAGTTTCTATTTAAAACTTCACACCAAATCTGGTGGTTCATGCCTGTAGCCCTAGAACTCTGTGAGGCTGAGGCAGCAGGACCAAAAGTTGAAACCCTGTCTGCATAACATAGCAAGACTGCCTCAAAATTTTAAAATGAGGGGCAGGTGTCTAGGGATGTAGTGCTTTCTTTCATCCATCAAAACTTATTCTTTCATCCATTTACACTTACTCCCTCCATCTTTCCTTCCTGTTTAAATGTTTACCAGTTTCCACATTCTTAAATTGTATTAACTATCAAATGGACTGAAAAGGCCAAATTTTCTGGCTGTGCTCACTAAAGTAGAGTCTAAATTGCTCAGTGCCAGGATTGCATGCAAGCAGCACCATACCTGGCTGGTTGGTATAAGACTATATACATATGTCAAAACTCTTTCAACTCTACCTTTGAAAACTGATAAAAAGTACAGCATGCACCTTATACCTCAATAAAACTGGCATTAAAATTTACAAACACATCGGGCATGCCAGCACAGGGCTCTAATCCGAGCTATGTGGGATGGAGAAACCAGAGAATCCGGTGTTCAGGCTCAGCATGGGGTAAAAAGGTAAGAGCTTATCTCAAAAAATAAGTAAACACATAAAAATTAAATTCACCAAAATGGACCTGGGAACATAGCTCAGTAATTAAATACAGCCATGGGTTTGATGCCCCACACTGTGAAAAATAAATAAAACAAAATCTACAAACACAATACTAATAAAAACAGTCTATGATCATATTACCAAAAAAAGAGAACTATTGAAAAGGAAAAATAAAGCACACAAACATTAAAAACATAACCTACATATGTTACTAACCTAAATTACAGTATGGTCATATAATTTTCATCTTCCCTATACTCATTCCACCACTCCTGCAATGCTACAAATCCGTAACAGGTAAAGAAGAGTCTACTCTTACTTCACATTGCTTCTACTGTTTGATGCCTTCTGCTCCCTAGTCATGAGGAAAGTACACTTGGTGCTTAAGGACAAGGACTCGGAGATTCTTCAGTTAACTGGGGACTCACTGCTGAAAAGGAGGTGCCATGTGAGCATTTCTTAACAAAACATCACTTTCGATGTCTTGGACACTAAGTTCAGTCTTCAAGAGAAATACTAAATACAGTAAAGCAAGCAGACTAAGAAAGGGAAGGAAAAAAACTGGGATTGTTCCTTATTCTGTTGTACACTGACACAACTAGGAATAGGAGTGTCCCTATTTTCCATTTATGCTTTTGGACCCTTTGTTGAAGATCAACAAATATTAAGTTTCTGTGTCCTCTACTGTATTCCATTGATGCACATGTCTGTTTTTGTTCCAGTGCCATACTGTTTTTATCACTAGTGCTTTGTAGTATAGCTTGAAGTCTACTGTGCGGCCTGCTTTGCTCTTATTGCCCAAAATTACTTTAGCTACACTGGGTCTCTTCTGCTTCCATATAAACTTAAAGATTGTTTTTTCTAGATCTGTGAAGTACGCTGTTGGTATTTTGATTGGGACTGCAATGAATCTCTATAGCTGTTTTGGAAGTATGGTCATTTTAACAATATTGGTTTTACCTATCCAAGAACAAGGGACAGTTTTCCATTTTCTGATGTCCTCTTCAGTCTCCTTTTTCAGAGTACTATAGCTTTCTTTGTAGAAGTCTTTCACCTTCTTGGTTAGGTTTATTCCTAGATATTTTTCATGAAGCAACTGAAAATGGTATTGTCTTCAGAATTTCATTCTCATCCTGATCACTGTAAACTGTGTGAATTGCAAGCATGTACTAATAAAAAATGTTTTAATGTTTCCAAATAAAGAACCAAAACTGCCTGAGATGCATTTGAAGGACAGAACACTTTTCTATTAATAAAATTTACAGCAAAGAAACAAGACATTTAATTTGAACTCTGACGTTCAAAGTTCTCATGATTTTTAAAGTGTTCTCTGACAAAAAAAAAAAAAAGTGCAATGAAATCATTTGGATTTTTTGGGAATAATTATGCATGTACATAAAAACACACTATACACACTGCCTCTAAACCACTGTAAACTAAATTACCTGTTACTGCCTGGCTGCCTCTTCCCAGAAGATGCTCACCTTTTTTTATCATAGCACTGTGACAAACCAGCAAAGTTACAGGGTTGGGCAGTACAGAGGTTAAAAAAACAAAACCAGAGGGGGAGGATTTCACAGTAAACCGCAGATTTATGTGCAAATTACACTGAATTATGAAATACATATGACACATGTTGAAGTAATCTAGTTACACAATAATAAACTAGGAATATAGATAAATATTTGATGGTCATATAAAATCTTGAACACCTATTATATTTTATAGATATTTACAATGGCCCATTTAACATAGTTTTTTTCTTTCTTAAAAACATGTTAAGTATATAGGATTTCCATAAGTGAGAATTTATTGAAAGCAAAATAAATGTCAAACAGCTGGATAGTCCACTAATAAACAAGAAGCAAGCAAGGATTTTTAATCATTTATGAATTACATATCTTAGGGTTGGGGATTTAGCTCAGCGGCATAAGCGCCTGCCTGGTGAGTGAAAGCTCATGAGTTTGATCCCCGGTATCAAAAAAAAAAAAAAAAAACAAAGACTACTTTAAAAACGATGTATTTTAAGCAATGGTATGTGTAGGAATTACAAATTTGAATTGGAAGGTGGCATGAAGTATACTTGGCCACAAAAATAGAATTAAAAAAACAGATCAAGCAATTAAAAATTATAGCTATGGTTCATCCAGAAAAACTGAAAAACCACGCAGGTTTCCTCAGATGCAAATCAGTACCTCATCAGCTGATACTTACCTACCATTAATATCAAAGGTGGGGAGAATTCAACATGGCTGCCCAGAGGAGGAGCCAAATTAGAGCTATTCAGAGCACATCAACTAAAAACCCAGGTAACTGGAGGAAAGGGAGGGACATATGTCCTGGTGCCAAAATCAATCCGAAATAAAAAGAATTGTAGATCAAACAAAACACAGACATAGGACTTCACAAAAAAGCATACAAGCCCACAGGGCTGCCAGTGAGACAGCCGTCTGCATGAGGAGCAGGAAAAACCTGATAGACTCTAATAGTTTCCAAAAAACTGATAGACTCTAATAGTGCAGCTAATTCATGTATCACGGAACAGATGTGGGATAAAGGCTCCTTGCCTATTTTGCCTTCCTCCCCACAGAGGACACTGTACCCTCTCAGCAAATTTAACACACACAGTGAGAGAGAGAAAAATGCCCAAGAAACTGTTCCCTCCCCAAAAGGTACCAGAGTTTTCTTTTTGTTTTTGGGGTTTTGTCGTCGCTGGTCGCTGTTTTGATTTCTGTTTTTTGTCCCGCTCCACAGCAACTATCTGGAACCTCCAGGGACAACAAAGTTAGGGACCACCGCAGTGACAGTGAAGGCAGTGAAGACAACAGCGCCCCCTTCCCGCTCCGCGATCAGTAGCTTCAGAGAGGGAGGCAAGCTCCTGGGATCCAAGCAGCCTGGGGGTGCAGCAGAGCTCCGCCTGCCGGAGGAGACTGAGGGGGACCCAGCAGCCTCCAGCAGTCTCCACTGCTGCCAAGGAGCAGTGCTTCTCCAGACACACCCCACCCCACCCCAACGCCGCGTCTGAGACGGCAGAGACGTGCCAGCGGGGTGGAACCGAGCAGGCTGTCTGTGTGTGAGAGCACCAAGCAAACGGACAGCAACGCAGACACACACAGGCTGAGGGAGCCCAAGGACTTCCAAAAAACTAGCTGCTGAAGAACGGCTCCAGCACCCAACCCCGAGGCAAGCTCAGCCCCTGCACCTGGCCCTAATCCTAGCACAGTTGGTGGGGTTACTCAGCCCAGATCCCAGCTCTGAGCCGACACCACCACACAGCTGTGGACATCAGAGGAACTTCTTTCTTTGATGGTTTGTCTTCATGTTTTTTGGTTTGTTTTTTTTTTTTTTTGGTTGTTTAGGTTTATTGTTCTCTCCTCAACTGTCTTTCTGACTTTTTAATGCTTTCAAGAACGTGAACGTAGTCTCTAGTCATTTCTGGCTCACTTTGATACTCCATCACTTTCTCTGATTCTTTCTCTCCTGTCTTCCTAAAGCTTAGGTGATTATCCTTTGTCCTCCAGCCTTGCTTCTACTTTATTTCTCTTCATTTATGTCTCTGCTTTGTTCCTTACCACTCTTAAATTTCTCCCACAGAGAGTAAAGTCACTCCACTAAGGGGAAACTCATTGCATACCAGTTCCTGCTTTATGTTGAATTTTGTTATATAACTGTTGAACCTGCCCATATTGTTAAGGATACCAAATTAATGGTAACCACAGTTTGTCAGGTTTTGGGCTGTGCTTGATGCTACTGTTATTTCTAATTGTACCACTTTACCCAGGAGGTCATACCTGTTGCAATCGGTTCTCTTTTGTAGGACAACACTGTGACCATCTGGGGTCAAAACCTTCACCACAGTCCAGTACCAAAGAACTGAGTACTGAGCCCAGCAGATAGCAACTTCTCATCCCTAATAAATCTGGAGGGTGGTATCTTGGGATACACACAAAGACCAACGGCCAGTTACACCTAGAAGACAACTCTGAGGAACGGACATTTCTTAAGGAAGCCTCGATACTATTGATAAAGCTATCATAAGCAATTTACAAGCATCAACACAGAAAACAAATTAAAATTTTAAAAATATAAAATAAAAAGACATAAAAACAAAATGCAACCCCAGAACTTCAGCCCACCCAGGACAAATTCAAGAAACAATGGAACAGAGGAAATCAACCCCAGATGGTCACAGTGTTGTGACCCACTCACCTGAATTTTCTGAAATGATAGCAGAAGTAATGAAACAGATGAAGGAGGCTATAGAGAAAATCAGTTAAGAAAAAAATCTAAGAAAAGAACAGAAAAGAATGATTATCAAAATGGAAGGAACTGCTCACTATTCCATGAATCTACAGTAGACACAGGTTAAAAAAAAAAAAAATTAAAGGAGCTTAGGAAATTGATGGAAACTATGAATGCCCAAGGAAAGAAATCCATAAAAGAGATTCAAACAGATATCCATAAGATTAAAAATTCCATTGAAAGTATACATAACCAACTGAACCAAAGAAAGAATAACAGATCTAGAAGATAGAATTACTTAGTGATCATAAAGGAAAGATTTCTTAAAAATAGCAAGGAAGGAACTATGAAAAATCAAGCCAACATAGGAATAACATAAGATTAATAAAAGTCATTAACAAAACAGGAGATAGTGCAAATGACATAAAAACAAAAATAAACCTGTGCACAGAATGGCAGAAAACATCCCAAATATGTAAAAAGAACTTGATATAAAAATAAGTGAGGCATATACAATTAGCCATGACCAAAATAAATCTACACCAAAGTATATATAGTCAAGATTCCAGAAATTCAACACAAGAACAAAATATTAAAAGCTAGTAGAGAAAAAAATCACCTGCAAAGGACAGCCCAGCAGAATCACAGCAGGCTTGCTAACACAAACACTTGAATCAAGGATACTTTGAAATGAAGTATTTCAAGTCCTGAAAGAAGACGACCTCCAACCCAGATTGATGTATCATGCAAAACTATCTTTTAAAATCAATAGAAAAATAAGATACTTCCACAACAAAGAACAACTGAAGAAATTCATGACCAACAAACCAGCTCTCCAAAATGCTCTGGAGGATATTTTAGAGATAATGAAGACAATAACTCTAAGAACACAAATAGAAAGAAGCCGCTGGGCAAGGCAAGCAATTAAACACAAGGGAAATATCTTCTTTGTTTCCTATATAGGAAACAAAAAACAGGAAAATAATATGACAAGGATAATACCTATCATATATACCATCAATATAAATGGTCTCAATTCACCAATCAAAAGACAAACTGGTAGAATGTATCAAGAAATAAGATCCAACAAAATACTTCATGGAAGAAACACGTTTACTTCAAAAGTAAATTCAGACTGAAAGTCAAAGAATGCAAACAATACTTCATGCAAGAAGAATCCCAAAAAACCAGGGGCAACTATTCTATTTGCAGTGAAAGTGAACTTTAAGCCAAAACTGATCAAAAAAGAAAATGAAGGCCACTACATACTTGTAAAGGGAAAACTCTAAGAGGAAGAGATAATAATCATAAATATATATGCACCAAATGCCTGCACACTCAGCTGTACACAAACAACAAACTCATCAAAAGAGAAAATAGGGAAAGCACACATTTCATAATTGAGAAAAATGAAATATTTACGAATCAATCTAATGAAGGAAAACAAAATATGGCCACACTCACAAAATTACTGTACAGATTTTATGCAATCCTGATCAAAATACCAATAGCATACCTCACAGAATTAGAGAAGATAATCACAAAATTTATTAGGAAGCAGAAAAGACCTAGAATAACAAATATAATTCAACAAAGGCAAGTCAGGAAGCATCACAATCCGTGAGTCTAAATACTACAAAGCAACTGTGATAAAAACAGGATGATACTGGCAAAAAAAAAAAAAAAAAAACCCTCAGGTCAGTGGAACAGATTAGAAGATACAGAAACAACACCAAACACATTCAGCCACCTTATCTTTGACAAAGGGGTCAAATACCTCCACTGGAAGAAAGATAGCCTCTTTAATAATGGTGCTAGAAAAAACTGGCTTTCCAAATGCCAAAGACTAAAAGTAGACCCATGTCTCTCACCATGCATTAAAATAGGTCAAAGATCTCAATATTAAAACTGAAACACTAAATCTGCTGGCAGAGAGAATAGAACACAGGTGTGGGCAAAGACTTTATGAACAAAACACACAGCAAATACAAAGAATGAACAACTGGGATCGTATTAAAAAGCTTTTGCACAGCAAAAGCAATCATTAGGAGAGTTAAGAGACAACCCACAGAGTAGGGAAATTATTTTCCCAGCTGTTCCTCAGACAAAGAATTGTAATCTGGAATATATGAAGAACTCAAAAAAAATCAGACCCCCCCCAAATTTAAAGACCCAATCCATGAGCACTTGAAATGAATAGACAATGCTGAGATGAAGAAGTAGAAACTGCAAATAAACACATGAAAAAATGTCCAACATCACTGGCATTCGAAAGGCACAAATTAAAACAACACTAAGAGTCTATCTCACTTCAGAAACAATGGCTATAAACAAGAAGTCAACCAATAATAAACGCTGCCAGGTCTGTGGGGAAAAAGAAACCCTTCTCCACTGGTGGTGGGAGTGTAGATTGGTGCAACCATTGTGGAAATCAGTGTGGAGATTCCTCAAAAAACTAGGACCACAGGTTCCATTCAATCCAGCTATTCCCAGAACTTCTTGGTATCTTCTCATAAAAACTGAAAGCATCATATCATAACAATATATGCACATTCAAGTTTACAGCAGCACAGACTGTAGTATCTGAATCTTGGAAACAACCCAAATGCCCATCAACCAATGAATACATAAAGATGACATGGCTTTTCCCTACAATGAAGTACTTACTCAGCCATAAAGAAAGATGAAATTTCAGACATTTGTAGATAAATGGATATGCCTTGATTTAAGTGAAATAAATCGAACATACATGTAAATATTGCATTGTTTTTCTGGTATGAGAAACCAAAAGTGTAAAAGGACCAGAATGCATAATGGATATTGTGAAAAAGGAAGAAAGTGCTCAATTGGGAAGGGAAACTAGGGAGAGGAGATGGGGAAAAGAAGGTAGAAAAATGGTCACTCAGATTTTCACAGGGCTTGACTAATGGCAACCACTCGATAGATCTACAAAGCTTGCCCACTCTGTGCCTACAATAGCCCAGGCACCTTACCCTAAACCACCTCCTTTATTAGAATCTGCACAAAGGAAAGCTCCTCCTGTGGAGGACTAGCAGTTAAGACTTTATCCACATGCCACCATCTAGGGGCTTCAAACAAATGTTGGACCTGACCGATACCTTCACAGGCTGAATTTCCTACCCATTCAGAAAAGGCTTCTAAGAACCATGCAGGGTCCAGGAGGGGAAAAGCAAGTCTGCTGTTCCCAATGAGTCAGGGAGGCCATGTCGGGTCTGGGAAGAAGACATCAGGAGGTGTTTGATCTTCTCATAAGCCAGGGAAACCAGGAAGGGCCCAGGCAGAGAGGAGCCAGACTGCTTTTCCCACAGGCCCAGAATCATACCACCACTACCAACACCCCGCCTCTAGGCGCCCAGCTGGTTCAGAGGATGGGCTGCAACGGAGGCATGGGAGCAGCTGGACACTTGTATTATTTGCGGGACTAGGGCCCAAGGTCTGGTCATTTGTTGAGAGGACGATGGTGTGCAGTGTGGCGAATATGGGGGATTTCCTTCTGTCTTGTTGTTGAGGTCCAAATGTTGTTCTCACTGTTTTGTTTTGTTCCAATTTATTGTTTTGTTTAGTGCTGTTTTGTTTGGTATTATTCTGTTTTGTTCAATCTTGCTATGACTGGGGAAATAGATGACTATGTGAGGATGGCAGGATATATTGTGGTGGCTGTTGCCGGTGACCTATTGTCCTGTTTTGAGGTTATGTACCATTTTCACTGCTTTGTTTTGGTTGGCTTTGTTCTGTTTTGTATTGTTGGGTTTTGTTCTCCTTAAAATAAAAATAGGTTACTACAGTAGTCAAGATGCTTCTTAAGGAAATCATCTCTAGGTTAGGACTACCCCAGTCCCTCTAGAGTGATAATGGACCTTTCTTTACCTCTCAAATAACTCAAGAGGGTGGCCATGGCTTTAGGAACAAAGTACTACCTCCATGCTCACCTGGCAAACTCAGTCTTTGGGAAAGGAAAAGAAAGCCAACCTTAAGCAAGCTCTGGAAATTCTTTTCAAAGAAATGTCTGAGTCCTGTGTCTGACTGCTGCCAATGGCACTCATGAGGATTCATAATTCGCCAGTTTATGAACCCACATGAAATGTTATACGGGTGCCATTTCTATGCTCTGATACAATAGCAGACCCAGAGAGCATGACACTCTTAAAGTATCTTACTAATGTGGACCAAGTACAGTAGGCTATCCAAATGGATGAGAGTGGAAGAGTCCTGCCAGCTCCCGGCCCAGAGGGATCACCTACTGTGGTCTCCATCATGAAGACTAAGTGCTAACAAAAACTTGGAGCCCACTGACCAATCAAAGCCACAATGGAAAGATCCTTTTCAGTAATCCTTGCCATACTCACTGCAGTAAATGTGACAGAGATAGATAATGGGATTCATCTTTCTACGATAAAGGCAATTCTACCTGAACTGTCTGAGTGAGATCACCCAAAAGGTGAAAGCTATGCCTGGGACCCTTTGGAAGAGTAGAGATTTCTTTTCAAAAAGCAAGATTCCAGAGCTTCCATAGGAAATGTAGAATCTGACCTGCTCCTCATATTTGGGCTAACAGTGAAGTTCCTTTCTCCCATCAAACAGAAAGTTCAATATTCATTAACTCTTTTCTCATTGTTTTCTGATAGGTTTTCCTCTCTTCAGCCCTGCCAGTGAGTCACAACACCTAAAGCAGCTGAAGAGCACATAATCCCCAGCAGGCAGGTCTACAGCCCCTTCTAATTCGAAGAAGCTATGAAAGTCAGAGGCCTCCACTCCCTCTACACCCCATAAAGAATTATGAGGACATGTGTCTCTCAGGGGGAAATGAGACAGATAGGGATGGCAAACCTGGCTGGGGAAGTTGGCATGGCCTGTTAATTACAAGATGCTAGAACACATACACAGAAAGTTTCCCAAAGTGGAGTTCACATCAGAACTTGAGCAGGTTCTCAATAGGACAGCCTGGGTCTGACATCAGCCTAAGGTGCAACCCGCCTCCCATGACCCACTGCAGAAATTCTTGTGGGTTTCCTCAAGATGTGGATGACACAAAAGGGCACAGGCCAGGAAGAGCTTGCTATCATGGCTTTCCTCACAGAAACCCACCCTACATCATCCCAGATGTCCTTAAATATTGCTTTTTACTCAGCCCAAGCTCACTCGGCAAAGCCAGTTGCTCCCTCACTTTCCACTTTTACTTTTTCTAATAAACTCTGCTACCATTAAAAAAAAATTAAAAATCTTTAAAAACTGGCTGGGAAAGGAGGTCTGGCAAGATCCTGTGACACATGCACAGAACAATTCTCAGAACCCTGCATGTGGACTTCTCTGGAGAACTCAAACAGGTTTTTGACAGAATGGCCTGAATGTGAAGGCAGCGTGGGAAATATGAAAAAGAGACAGTCACCATGAATCTCACACTACAGTGCCTCTTCAGGTAGCCTGCCCAACACTTGAGGTGCATTTTTTTCACTCCCTTCTCCTTTCTGTACTGGCCCAGGCTCACTCTGAAGAGCCTGTTTTTTTCCTTTACTCTTCCTTTTTTTCCTACTATAATAAAGGTGAAGTTGCCACCATTCATTATTGTCTCATTCAATTCTTTATCCAGAACAGAAAAAAATCTAGAAATTACCTCTAAAAGAGGACTGCCACACCCCAGAATCTGCTAACACTAACACTACCATTCAATGGGGGACATAGCTCAGGATCACACAGACACAGTCAAAAGTCATCTCCAATCCGTCTACACCTCCCATTACCTGACCTCAGCACAGCTGATCACTCTGTGGGAAACACACAGGCTGGCTGACCTTCAACTCTCCAGCTACTTGCCTGTCTCCTCCAATAGCACTGGAGAGAAAAGAATATTTGCTTTCCCAAAGAAAACCATGAGGCACTGTTCTGGCCAAAAAATGTTGGTGAGGCAGAGTAGGTAAGGGGCAGCAATTCTGAGAAAGCATTTGGTTCCCTGATGAAGTGGAGCAAAAATAGCTGATCTTCCTAACATAGGCATCGTAACTTAACGTGAGTATGTGTCCTTACTATGGCAACCAAGAGGACACAAACAGGAGGAAAATGTGAAACGACTTTGAGAGACATATGCTGGCACTGTTGAGTCACTGCAATACTATAAGTAAAACACCTATTTCTGGTTCAGAGAAAAAGCAACTCCTACTTGTTTAAGTCCCCATTAAATTAGTTCATTATTTCTAACTGGTAAAAGTATTGACACATTTATGGTTCCTATTGATCCAAAAAGAAAATGAAAAAGAACCATACTGGTGTGCCTGTGCTTCACAAGGGGAAGACATCATTAAGGATCACACACAGAGAAACTACAAATTCAAGTGCAGAAGCCTGGAATTCTAGCCCAGCAACTGACTTTGTGACTCAGCATAAACTATTTTTCCTTGTAAAGTTTCTTCACCTGTAAAAACCACACAAACAACCACATTATAACATGCCCAAAAGAATTAAACCAGCAATCCACATTAAAAAATTCAGTAGTGGGGCTGGGGATTTAGCTCTATGGCATAAGCGCCTGCCTTGCAAGCACGTGGTCGTGAGTTCAATCCCTGATACCGATAAAAAAAAAAAACAGGTATGGTTTGGGGCTGGGTATTTGGCTCAGTAGCTTAAGCACCTGCCTTGCAAGTGTGAGGTTGTGAGTTCAATCCCCAGTACAAAAAAAAAAAAAAAAATTCAGTAGTGCCTGGCACACAATATGTGTTCATTAGAAAATTAGCAAGTTGCCTCAACCACTACACCTATTGCCCACCTTCAACTAAAATCAGTAAAGTTCCTAGGATCATGAACTCAAAAGACTCAACATAACATGAAGGAAGAGAAAAATTACAGTTTCAAATTCATAGCCCTTTGTTCTATCATGTGTGCATGCACACATGCATGTGTGTCTGTGTGCATGTGTACATGTGCATGTACATCCTCTGGTCAAACACACAGTATGCAACAGATAAATATTTGCTGAAGAATAAATTCCTCAGCCAAAGAGTTAAGAAATAACAGTGGAAACAAAAAACAGTCATCAAGGTGAAAAAATGCTTTGGCTTTTAGAACATCATTTTTTTTTTTCAACTATTCTTGCAAAGGAGACGTGATTTCCTTCTTAATATTTTAAATAAAACTCAAAAGTAGTCCAAAGGATAAATGAAAATGTCCTTAGAAAGATTTAAGCTACTTGGAAGAAAAGATTATAAATGCAAACTGTTGGTCTCTTTCACTGGTGTTATAGCTCCCTTGTCAAAATCCAAAGCTATGCTAGCTTTTTACTTGAAGACTGAATATTATTTTGTTTTCTCACAATTATTTTATCCCTTAATAGTCAATCTGATAGCTGTGAGGTTTCTGATGAAGCAGTTAGAGAAGACAACATTCTCGTTACCCATCTTACTTACTGTTCTGCTTCATGAGCAAGGGATTCTGTCTCCTCCACCTCCTTTCAAGCCCAGCTCTCTGTTTTCTACAGCATTGCTCCAGCTACACCTTAATTCAGTAAGCTCACTGACATTGAGGTTCACTTGGCTTTTTTGCAACTGAACAAATAAAAATCTTGTGTATGAACAAAGCCATAATGTTGGAAAAGACAATCATAATTTTTTTCTAAACCAGAACTTAAGTAATTTCCATAACAGTTTTAAAATTTCCTAACTGTACAATAGGTTTCTATTTTTAAATATCAGCATAAAAACACTGAAACTCATCTAATACCGTGTTTTAGAACAAATTGTAAAGAACAGAATTATAAAAAATAAAAATAGTTTATATATAAAGCAGCAAGTCTCACAAAACAGTGCCACTATAAATTTTAAGGAAAATAAAACCTTCACATTATTCTGTATTATCATTCCTTGATTTTTTTCCTAACATTAACTAGTCTCAATTTTCATTTTTCATTCTTATTTTTATTTTGAATTTACATGTTCTTAAGAACATTTCAGATAAAACTGTCCACATTGCTCCTACTTTAACAAACATCTTACATAAATATATAATATATTTAGCATTAAGTATATAACACACTTAAGTTTACAAGGTACTCTCTGCCACTTGGATTACAACATAAGCCTTAACAGGATTTTTATTTCTGAGACACAAGATTCTCACTGCATGTAAATCTGAAAATACAGCCTGTATTTCTTCAAAAATTCCTAAATGTATATGTGCAATTAACTAGACAAGCAGTATGATTTGCAGGTTCAGATTAGGAACTGGTATATGAACAGTATTCGTCTGGCTGAATAGAATGGGAAGAAAGATAAACGGCAAGGCTCATCACCAGCCAAGGGCATGGACAAGGAGTAAACAAAGAAAACAGAAATCAAGAAAAAGCAACAATGGTCTTATTCTTACTCCCTAACTCCCACCCCCAAAAAAGACAAAGTGAAGGGATTATTTTGCAAACCCATGTCAAAACTGACATCTCTGAAGCTCTCTGTATTTCCCAAAGGAGGCGCATCACTCTCTGCTCTCTGCACCTCCTGACTTGGTATCCACGTCTCTTCTTACTGACCATGGTGTGCTGACTGATGACATGTCTCCCCGAGTGCCTGCTCTCAGCATTCTGAGCACCCTGAGAGCTTCACCAAAACTATGTCCCCAGTGCTTTTGCCTGGCACATAGTGAATACTCAAGAATAGTTACTGAACTGAAGAGAAAAATCCTTTTTCAAAGCACTGTATAATTATGATCCCCTCAAAAATGACAATCAGTTACTAAAAAGAAGCATCTGAATTGAGGACAACTGAACATTTCTTTTTGGCTTTTATTCTTTTCCTGGCATATAATTACTAAACAGCATGTATAAAATAACAAAGGTGGATGATTTAATATAGGAGGTACCAATCCCATTTCTATGAGATAAAGCTGATTTAATCAGCACAGTATTGTACTTTAAATTCCTGTGTGCCTTGTGTATGTATGTGTGCATCTCTCTTTCTCTCTAGTTCTTTTGACCAGTGAATTAAGACCATTAACACTGATGATTATAACTGAAATGTACTGACTTATCCTTGCCATGTTATTTTCCTGTTCCTGACTCCCCACCTTTTTTTCCTCTCCAACTGTGCCTTCCCTGGTGGATTCCTCCTGTTGGGGTTCATGGAACTATAGTCCTTATTACCCCTTTCTAGAATGTCCTTCAAAACATTTTGGAGTGTTGGTTTGGTGGTCATAAATTTCCTCAGATGTTCTCTGTCATGGAAGTATCTTGTTTCCCCATCAATTTTGAAAGATAGTTTTGCAGGGTACATCAGTCTGGGTTGAAAGCTGTTTTCCTTTAGAACTTGAAGCATTTCACTTCACGCTCTCCTTGACTTGAGAGTTTGTGCTGAGAAGTCAGCTGTAATTCTGATGGTCTTTCTTTTATAGGTGATTTGTTTCTTTTCTCTATTAGCCTTTAGGATTCTACTCTTGCATTGAATTTCTGGAGTCTTCCATGACATGCCTGAATGTAGATTTTTTTTTGATCATTGCTAAATAGAGTTCTATATGCCTTATCTGTATCTCAAAATTTTTTTCTCTACCAGAAAAGTTTTGTGTCATGATGTCTGTGAACATTTTTTAATGTCATTTGTGGTATCTCCTGCTTGTTCATTGACTCCAACAAATCTTAAGTTATTCTTCTTTGTCTCATCTAGTAGCTGCTGGATTGATTTCTCATGATCCCTTGCTATTTTTAAGAAATCTTTTTTTCCTGGTTGCTAACTGCAAGCCTGTCTTCAATATCTGAGATCCTGTCCTCACACTGGTCTAATCTGCTTCAAATATTTTCAATGGAGTTTTTATTCTCCTGGATTCTACTTGAATCTGCTTTATGGATTCCATTTGTTTCCTATGCTGAGCTTCCATAATTTGCTTAAGCTCATCTCTCTGTTGGTGTATATCTTTTCTAACATTGCTAAACATGGTGTGCATTTTGGTAATTCTCTATAGATATCTGAGAGATTATTTCTGATTTCATTTTTTTCAGAGCCTCACTCAATTGCTTTGTTATCACTTCAAGAGACACGGGGGTGGGGGGGCTTTTGGATTGTCCCACCTCACTGCCCCCTGAATTTGTCTTTAGCAAACTGGATGTCTGATGCATTTTGCCTAAGTGTCTTCTCATTTTATTTTCTCTTTTTTTTTTTTTTTTTAGTTTAATTCCTCGAGTGATCCTCATAAGCTACCTAGGGTAGGTTGCTTTATTGGTAGTGTTTAGGACCCTTAGGTGATGATGACTTCTCTGATGTATCTTCCAGGTATAGCTGGTTTTTAAATTTTGAGTCTGTTGGAAGATCTTACCTCTTCAGTTTGTTGGAGATGAGAACTTGTTGTTTGGCCTAGTCCTTGGTTCTTTGGCACTGTGCCACCATATTTTCTGTGACCCTTAGTTAATCTCAGTCATGGAATATCAAGACCAATAGCTGTTTAGAACAATTATGTCAATTTTGGCTATACCAATAGCATGAAACACATGCCAGAAAGCAACAAACTGAGCTAATCCTTAATTTGTAACTTTTAACTATATGAACTAGATTTGTATTTAAAAAATGTAAAACAAACCAGATAACTATATGCTATATATAAGTCTGTAATGTATCAATTTTTCCCTTGAGGGTTCAAGTTTAAAATGGATTAAGAAGAAAATAGAGAATGGGAAGAAGAGATTAGAAGTTGGAGGACAAAGGGGGATCCTGCCAACTTGGGGAAACTGGTGGAGAAGACTGAAGGAAAAGAGAGATGGGAGAGATAAAAGGAAGAACAGAATAGAACCACAACCACAAAGAGGTTAGGAACCACTTTCATACTCATATAAAAACAATGAAGAAGAAAGAGAGAAAAGAAAAAAAAAAAAAAAAGCAAATAGTTCACTTCCAGGATTCTCTCTGGGTTCACTAGTAGACAATCTGTGGAAACAGTCTCAAATCATACCAATCTATCCCATTAAGCCAGCAGTTACTTTATGGCAGAGTAGTGGGAAATATCAGCATTCTCTGGTCCAGTTGCAAAACGGCTCCCATCAAATTACTCTCTCCCCGCAGGAGGACCAAGTCCTTGGCACTCACTGCCAACCAGTGTAGTCCTCCATGCCTACTGCTCCCCTCCACTGCTGTGTCTCTCGGCAGAGGCCTCTGGGGTTGCAGCCATCATCATCACCATGACCTTGCACCCCCAGGTTCCAAAAGCTCCTCTCATGCAGTGAGTCTTGTAAAGGCACCACTGGCTACCGCCTTTGTCTTTCCTTGAAGGTTTTCTTTTTACTCTCACTGTGGACTTCAATTTGCACTTCAGATTCTTCTTGGGTCCAGAGGACCCACTTCCTTCCTTCATGCTTCCTTACGATGCTATATTTCAGCACCTGGACAGTAACTCTCTGGCTGTTTTCTCTGCTGCTTATCACTCCACCATCTTCCTGGAAGTCTCTCTCTCTAATTCTTGTTCTCACTTTCTCTCACTACTGATGACTCAGAAAACTTTAAGAAAACTGAAACTCAAATGCATCCATGTACAGAATCATTACTTTTTAATGTCCAGTCACTATTAAAATTACATTCCCCACACTCATCCTTTGACCTTTTTTTGTATTTCTGCCTTCTCTTGTGCAAAATTTTTAAATTGGAAAACTAACATCTTTCTTTGTGGTAACTGAATAAATTTTTGCTCCATGAGAATATAACTGTCAAGGAACGGAATTTACAAGTATTCTCTCACAGAACTATTTTAGTATTCACCTGTCTCCTAGCAACTGACTCTGCTGGTATTTCCTCATCACAAGTAGGCAACAGAGATAAAATCTATTTTTCAGTGCATTCAGGAGTCAATGAAAGATTTTTTTTAAAATCAAGTGCAATGTGTAAAACTCTTTAAGTATTTTCTAGTCAATCCAGGCTTTAAAAATGAGTAATTCTAATTTTTAAATGATCAATGATCTGGGAAACAGGGGTCTTTCCAAAAAAGTTTAAGGAGACACTTTATCTTTTCTATGAAGGAAAGTGGGTGGCAATCACCTTGAACACAAAAGTAGCAACCTAAGGATTACTCTAGAGAGACTACCCATAAAGAATAAAGCCACTGTTCTGTAGGTAACTACAGTTTAAACCAGATTTAAGCTGCACTGTAAGTTTCAAAGCAAATTATAAAGTTCATACCTTATTCCAGAGAAAAACTGTCAAAGAGCAATAATTTTTTTTAACTACTGTGGCCAATTTCAGTAATTCTTCAGAAGTTTTCCAAAGTTATCAACATTTGCAGTTGAGATTTCAGAAATGTTCTGTGCATATAGCACATACCACCGAGCAATTTTTCCATTTATTAACAGTACAGTGCAGGACAACCCTATTTAGCTGCCTTGACAAATCAGGAGAATGCAAACACACATCTCTCCCAGGAGAGATCATCTGACCCTGAGTACTTGCTCTTCACAAGGCACTGTACTAGGCATTCCAGACAATTAAGTTGAATCTGGCACAACCTCTAAACCCTCGGCTGCTGACATATTTAAAATATGCAATGGAAACACCTACTTGAAGGTGAATCCCAGGAAGCACTATAGGAGAGATGTATTTGATTGCATTTGGGGAGACGCAACAAGCTACAGTAAAAAGGGCCCTGAACTCAAAAGAGTTACAGGAGACTCATTTACTCATCACCTATACATCAGTTTCGGTAAGCCACTCATCCTTCTGGAGCTAAGCTTTCATGAGCAAAATGAAAAGGTGGGATGGTTAAGTTTTGTAACAGCCTCTTATAAAGGAAAGCACTGTGCTAGTAAGTGCTACCACACATAACAGGTGATATGAGAACCTCTGGCCTTGGGAGGTCACTGGACAGGCACAAGGATCTCATGAATGGGCTCTGAGAGTCTGCTGCTTCTCCTTCTGCTCTCAACCCTGTGGGGATGCAAAGAAAAGACCAGCTGATACTCAGGAAGCAGTCCCGCACTGAACACCAGCTCTGCTGCAGCGGGCTTTGGGTCGCCTGGCGTCCAGAGCACAAAGAAGGAAACTGCTGTGTCACTCAGTCCACGGTAATTTGTTACTGAGCTGAAACAAGACAGTATCTGTGAACCTAACGTTTGCATTCCAGCTGTCAAAGAAAAGGGCAAGACAGTATACAAGTGATTACTGTGCAATTCTAAAATCCTTTCTTGCTCAAAAAATTCTATTTCTACATGATAACATTTGCTAGCAAAGAAAACTTGAAATGAATCATTAAAATTCTTGCCACCAATAATTTCCATAATTTCAAAATATAGTCATGTAAGGCACTATAGAAATAAAAGGAAAATCAAAATCTCTTAAAATATTATTCTTTACATGAAGCAGGCCCTTCAAATGAACACCTAATGTATAAAAAACAGGAAATTTTCAAAGCACCTATATATATTTAACTGATTTTTTTTTCAGTGAATGAAACCTAATGAACCCAAAACCTAGACTATTTCACTAAACAAGAAAATAACTCAATATTATTCTGTGAATGGTGATAAAAACCCCTTTTATTTATATATGGAGAGAGATGCCAAGACTTACTTGCAATAACTTGCTTATTTGTGGTATCCAACTCATTGCACCCACCTGATCCCCACAAACTGCCTTCAAACATACTGTTTGTTATTTGGCGCTCCTCTCTATGTACTACTCCATAAAAACGGCATCCACTAGTTTGGCTTAAATTTCACAATCAAGTGGGTGACTACCACATCTGTGTCTGAATCTTCACTCTTCCAGCTTCCAACTTAAATTTACCAAAATGTTCTATGAAAGCTATAAACCCAACATACCCAAAAGCAAAACTATTTTCTTACTAACAGCTGTTTCATATCCCTATTGCTAAAATCTATCTCCAGCAATAATACTAGCATTTACAACAGTAACTCCATACTCCGTGTATGCAAGATTACCTGCAGAGATGAGGAGAGAAAATACTAGTGTCTATTCCTACATTTTCTGATCCTTTTAAAAATTCTCATCTTATAATGGCTATATCTATAAATTGGTGAGGTGTGAGGTTTCATTTGAGGAAAAACAACAAGATTTGGAAAACACTACCATACCCTATGAAACTCGAATTTATTACCCTAGCGATATCCACGGTTCCAATTTTATTTTCTACTCTCCTCATAGACTAATGATAACTCAAAACAGACCATGTTTCCCAGGATTAACCATTACAAGCTGTTCACCACTCTATAGCTAAATCAATGAAAGCTAGAATCAATTCTGCCTTTTCTCAAAATTCTCTAAGCTTAGGTGATGCAATTCTCAGGTCACTCCTTTCCTTCCAGGGAGTCAGTAAGTTCTTTATATACATCCTAGCCTTTTTTACTAGAAGAGCTTCTGAGGGCCAAGCTCCTATCTCACAAACTTCCCATTTCGAAAAATATTAGCTAGCCACTGCAGTAAACCTGACATATGTTAAAGAAATGTTTGTTGGAGGGGCAACAAATTGGACACTGGACCTAGGCCTAAATAGAGCTTAACCAGGCAGTATCTCAGAAATAGAAAAACAATCAAGCTCAGTTTAGCAATCTTCAGTCAATAAACACATCAAAGTAGAAAGAACATATGATCTTTTTCTATTAATTTCATGGCTTTTAGTTGCAATTCTTTCTCCCTACAGATGGAAGAACAAATGATGTCTGAAGTTAATGCTGGAGGTGAAGGTGTGTTAGTCACTATTTGTCTATCAATTAGCTGCAGCACTGTCAGTTTTACAGTAATCCACTTCAAAATGACATTAAAGAACCAGGAGTACTACTTAAATGAGACACACCAATCAACTAAAATCTAAGGAGTCAACTAGCTAGACAAAGAACTTCCTAATTATCTCCAAGAACTGAAAAACCTTATTGTATGGGAGAGGAGGGACATAACTCAGTGGCAGGCCTAAGTACATGCAAGGCCCTAGGTTCAATCCTTAGCACCAAAACAAAACAAAACAAAAAGAACATGAATTATATTTAACTATAGTTTAATGAACTAACCTGAACAGTGCTTTCAAAAAACATTTAACAGGATTCTAATGTCTTTAGAAATAATAATCACTTAATTATTGTCACAAAACATATTTTTCCAAAGCAACAAATATTTAGCTACAAAACCAACTAGAAATTTTTAAATATGAAAAAGAAATTCTTTTCAAAAAACAAAAATTCTTACTTTTCTCTGTGACTCCAAGAAAAGAATTGCTTCATTACTTGTCAATTACTTCCTTGGGAATTTCTCAAATTCCTTCTTTCTATATCTAAATGACTCCTTTATCACACCATATACAAGAATCAGCTACAAATGGATGAAAAGCTTAAAAATAAGACCTGAAAACTATGGTGCTACTAGGGGATACATTTCCCCAACACTGACTGGACAAGATTTTAAATAAGATTCCAAAAACACAGGCAACAAAGTAAAAAACAGAGAAAAGGTTCTACTTTAAACCAACAAGGTTCCATACAGCAGGAGTAGTTACCAGAGGCTGGGGAGGGCTGGGGGAGGGACAATGACAATAACACGGGAGTAGACACAAAATTACAGTAGAAGGGGTGAGATCTGGAGTTGTAGTGCACAGGAGGGTGACTCTATTAACAGTATTACATTCACTAGTTCAAAATAGCTAGAATAGGGGTTGGGGTTTGCTCAACGGCATAAGTGCCTACTTTGCAAGGGTGCAGTTGTAACTTTGATCCTCAGTACCAAAAAAAAAAAAAAAAGCTAGAATACAGAATATTGAATGTTCTCACCACAAAGATATGCTAAATATCCAGACTTGATCATTACACAATGAATACATGTACCAAAACACCACATTAGCCATGTGTGGTAGCACACACCTATAATCTTAGCACTCAGGAGGCTGAGGCAGGATGTTCACCATGAGTTTGAGGCCAGCCTGGGCTACGCAATGAATTTAAGACCAGCCTGAATTACAGAGCGAGACCCTGTCTAAAAAATCACATCATACTCTAAAAAATATGCATAGTCATATGTGAGTTAAAAACAAGAAGTATATAAACAGATTTCCAAAAGTCTAATATACTGTTGTTTTGACACAGCATCAGTTGCTCAGACTGGCCTTGAACTCCTGAGCTCAAGCAACCCACTGCCTCTGCCTCCCAAGTAGCAGGAATGATAGGCTCATGCTAATGCACCACACAAAAGGGATGTCTGTAACACCTTACCTGCACCCACTTCTGAAGAGTTGCACACACAGAAAGTGAAAGCTATAGCACCACGTGAGAAAAACAGAATTTCCCTTAAAGAAATTCTGCTGAGGTTAAAGGATGCATAGTATTTCCTAAAAACAGACAAAGCTGAGTGATACAGTGAAGGCCTATGAAAATTCAGGCCCAGCTGTGGGTTCTCTTCCCTTCTCCACGGAATCATAACACTTTCCCAGTGTGGTTTCGGTCTCTGCTCCCCAAAAATGCAGAATCCTAAGTCCAGCTGCACAGCTGCTATTCTGTCTGGTTAACTAGTAAGCATCTCCCACCTCACACAGTCAAGACAGGTCCCTTGGTGTTACTTTATGTATTCTTCTCACATCCTTCCCCATTTTGGTACAGGCAACACTCCTCTGTCAGCAGCACTGCGGTCAGGACGGCAGATTCCAAGGGCTGGCAGGACTTCAAACCCTGCCTGTTCCTCATCAGCCGCACAGAGACCCAGGAAAGCTGGGAGCGGTAACAATGCTGCCACAGAGATGCTATAAACACGGATGTGCTGGCTTACTTAAGGCATTCAGAACATCCTTTGGAAAATATTAAATTGTTGTTAGCTATTAGTATCACCACTATCATCATCACCATTCTAATCACTGTGTTTCCCCTTACACCAATCTACCATGTCTACTTGTAAAACACAACTGAAGTCCACTGACTGTCAACTGTCATCTCTGCTGTCTCCACATCAATGCACCTAGCTGGATTAATGTGATAAACTTCCAAACTAGTCCTACCACTTCCATTTTTTCTTTACTCTCCATAGAGGTTTCCAGGCAGCAACCATGGTAATCTATTTAAAACCTAAGTCAGGGTGCCCAGGGGGGTATACATTTGTAATGCCAGCACCCTACCAAGCCAAGGCAGGGCCACAGCAAATTCAAGCCCAGCCAGAAAACCATCACGAAATAAAAAACATTTAAAAGGGGCCAGGGTGCAGCTTAGTGCCAAGGCCCTGTGTTCAATTCATTGCAGGGTGGGGATAAATCTGATCATATCATGCCCTTATTCAAAAGATAATTGCTTTCCACAACATTAAGGGTTGTTTTTCTGGTTTTGTTTTATTTTTTTTTTCTTTTTTTGGTTTTTTGAGACATAGTCTTGCTGTGTAGCCCAGGCTGGCCCTGAACTCACAGCAATCCTCTCACCTTAGTTTCCTTAGTGCTGGGATTATGCAACATCGCACCCAGCTCTCCTACATTAAGCTTTTAAAAAATAAAATAAACTTCTCTATTGTGATTTATTCAAAATCCTAGAAAGCCCTACATTAAGCCAGTGCAACTTCATCTTGGGTCATTCATTCCTCTACCTCACAACACTCCAGCCTTTTTTATTCTGAAAAATGCCCAAGTTCCCTCTTTGGGACCTTTGCCTAGGATTTTTCCCTGCCTAGGAGGTACTTTCCTCTATATTTGTTCGCTGACCTCTTTGTATCATAGGTAATATGGTTATTATTTTTTCTTTGGTAATTTTCTATTTTCTCCTACTAAAATATAAGTTCTATAAGTGAGGAAATAATACTTAAGTACTGTTTCCCTCACACACAAAACAATACATAGATGAAGAAATGAAGTTATTTTAAAATAAACCATTAAATGCAAAAACTGACTAAATCCTCTAAGTCTGGTATATAAGTGAAGCATAGAAATTACCTTTCTCATTCTTTTCCCTACCTGTTTATCAATCTATTGCATCACAGCTCCAAATTCACCCTTTACCTGTAACTGGATCTTTAAATATCTTCCCAGTTTGAAGATCTAAATCCTCAATTATCCAGCTCCTAACATGAGCACAGTTATCATCAAAAGGCCCTAAAAATCACAAGCAGAAAGTCTTAGATTCAGTCATCACTCTGGCATTACCAACCAGCATAACCCTGACAAATGACCAAGCCTGTTCGAGCTTTCTCATCTGTATGCAGCAGATCACAATCCTGTCTGTCTCAGAGGTATGCAGTGAGCAGAAGATGAGATATGCATAAACCACTAGCCATGAACAAAAGAAATTTCATACTGTCACACAGGATCTATCAGTGCAAAGAATTTCACTGAGCACTGACCCTATGTGCCACACACTAGATAAAACATTTGAATTAACAGAGCCCTTGCTCGTATTTTCGTTGGGAGAAAACCACAGCATGAGAATAGTACCATCATAATTTGGAGTGTATGGAATTCTGTGGAAGCACAAAGGACACACACAGCACAACCTTGAGACTTCAGGAAGGCTTCCTAGGGAAGGTGAGCCACAACTGAGACTCAATGCATCTGCAGAGTAAAAAGAGCTCAGAGCAAAAAAGAAGGTAATGACAAGCTTTTAACAGTCTTAAAGCACTTTCAAAACCCAGATTAGTTGCATTATAAAAATCATATAATCACAGGTTAAGAGCAAACTTTCAGATATTACCTAGGATTAAACTCTCCTATCGATTTACAACCCCTCCCCAGTATCTTTCATTTCAACTTCTACCACAAATTAAAATACTTTTTTACAATCTACTTTAGGGTACTTTTTCTGATCCTACAAGACTATTGCCATTTATAAAGCTGAAAATTTTCAATTATATACGCCAAGGCCAAAGCCTCCATCACTGGAAAGAACAATAATAAAGAGACTACAGCAATAGGTTAAGAGTTCTACTTGACAACAACACTAAAAGAAACTTCTTCTTCCTTCTTGCCATTTCCTCAGCTTTCAAGACAGGTCCCCAAGGAGGAGAGGACTCCATCCACTCTGCTTCATGATACGGTGCAGGGCTCCCTTGACCTCCTCTTGGGTAGGCCTGGCCCTGACACACAGGGGGAACAGCCAAGTACTGCCTAAGACCACAAGTCACTGTCCCTCTGATATCAAGTCCAGCCCAGGTGTGTGGCAAAACATACCAGGAAAGAGGAGAAATTCATATAAAATAAATCTGAATCCACTACAACAGAACTGACAGATTCTCTATCCTACAGTTTCACTTTGAGATATATGGCCCATAGAAATGTGTTTGCCAAAAGATGTGCTACAATGTTCAGAGCAGCAGTATTAGTAATAACTAAAAAAGAAAGAAAAGGCCAAATGCCAATCAACAATGAGTAAATGTTGATAATCTCAGTGAGAATTGGAATGAATCATCACTTTATAGAACACAATAAAAAGAACACAGCATCTGTCTATAATATTCTTTGCTGAAAATGTGTAACTTGAAAACTAGCCTATAATCTTCAAAAAAGACAAAGCCCATAAAAGTCAAGGAGAAACAAAGAATCTGCTCAAGCATGAAGGAGACTAAAGACACTTGACAAGTAACACATGTGATTTTGTTTTGGATTATTTTGGAATAAAAGACACAACTAAGACAATGGTGAAGTGGGCCACTGTGGGGACAGGCAGATGCCAGGCTTTCTCCTGAGTTGCCACCATTCACAGACTACAGGGGAAAAAGAAAAACAAGTCACCAAGAAGCAAGGCCTCCCTGCAAATTGGCACTAAGTGTGGGGCGCTGGAGGGGAGAGTCAGATGCCAGCCCCTTCCAGTGCATGGGCTGGAAAACAAGAAGAGCCAACACCCCACACCCTACCCCCATCGTAAACGACCTGCTGATCCAGAGAAACACAGACTGGGATGATAGCTATTGAGGTAAAATACAATTTAATGCTTGTAGTGCTTACTGTTTCATTGACTTTGCAGGTCTAAAGCCAGTAGCCTGACCATCTATTCAGAGGATATTGGTATGCAGCATAACATCTACTGTGGATCTCCTTCTGAAGGTGGTAGCCACTGGTAGTTCTCTGTTATCTTGTTTTGAAGTCCTGTATCATCTTCATTGTTTTGTTGGGTTGGGTTTTATTGTTTTGTTTTGTTTGATTTTATTATATCCAATGGCATGGGCAGCTATTTCAAAGATAACAAGATACATTATGGTAGCCATTTTGGATTTACTGGTTTTGAAGTCCTTTATTGCATTCATTGCTTTGTTTTTATTGGTTCTATTTTGTTCTGTTTTGTTTGATATTTGCTATATCTGAAGGCATCTGTAGCTATTTTGAAGACTAGAGGCATTATGGTAACCACTGTTGATTTCCTATTGTTTTGAAGTCCTGTATCACTTACACTAGTTTGTTTTGATTGGCTGTATTGTTTTATTTTGCTTGGTTTTATTCTGTTTAAAATAAAAATTTTTTTAAAAGGCAATTGGTGCAATGTGAATTTAGTCTGAGAATTAGACATTAGCCTATCAATATTAACTTTTTTATTTTGACAGTTAAATTATTTTCCCTAGCATGCATGAGGCCCTAGGTGTGTATACACACACACACACACACACACACACACACAAATGTACACACAAACACAGGTAAACATCTATTGGGTAGTTTCATTTAGCAAAAAACAGAGTTAATATAATATCTTAGTCCTCTCAAATGCTGATATAAATGGATGATATATGTTTAGATAACCCCACAAAGTAAATAAAAATTATCTAGACCAGAAAACACTACAATTTTTAACTCTACAGGGTATGTGTACAAAATAATCAGCATAAAATGCCTCATCACTATACTCTGAAGTCCTCTCATGTGAAATACAAAAAAGTAGTAAAAAGAATAAACTACAATAAAATGACCTAGATTAAAGGACAACCATATAAAATGTATTGAGTTTTAAGATATCACAACTTAGGAACCATGTTTTCATCAACTGTTTCAAATGTATTAATCCTTCATTTGATCAACAGCTACTTTGCAATTTCACACAATAATAGCTATTTATTGCAGCATTTGCATGGCACTGTTTTTATACTCACACTTTCTTCTAACTATAGGAGTGTACCTCCACGGTAGAGTATGTACTTTCCCTAGCATGTGTGAGGCCCTAGCTTCAATCCCCAGCACCACAAGAAAAAGACTTTCTTCTATACTTCCTTCTACTCATATAACATCTTAATTCAGAGCAGAAATTCAGGGGCTATATACACTAAAGACCACACTGATTGTTAGAGGCCATACGTGACAATCAACTCCATGGAAAAGACATGACTTTGAAATCCAGAGGCTATTCACAAAATTAACCAGCTCATCACTACTTATATAGATGATAGAAAGGTTACAAAACCAACTACTATACAGTGTAGATATAATAAACAAAAACTTAGGGGTTCTGGAATTAAGAGAATAGCACAAGATATTTTATTTTGACATTAAATTAACTTATTTCCTAAAGAAGACAGAATAAAACTTCCAAGGGTGCATAACTAAAAATGTGAACGTGGAAATGAAGTGAAATACTTACTGCCAAAGCCTTGGACAACTTTGCTCTAAATTCATTGAGGATAATTGCAACAATGTCCTTAAGCGGCACATAAGCAAAACCATCTTCCAAATAGACTCTCCTTCCTCGGAACAAATCCAGAGCATCAGCAAAAGGGACCTGAATCCACAAGAAACAGGAAAAACAAGTCAATACCTGAAATTAGGAAATCCTCCCAGTCTTCATAAACATTAACGCTAAACAAAGAAATGCATTAGTCCCAGCAAGTCTAAAAACACCCAAAAAGACCAGTTCACCGTGAGCTTAGCCCCACTGCTCCATTACCTGCTCCCTAAAATGGAAGAACTGACCCATACAAACATGGACTCAATCCTCTGAAACTTTGAGCCAAAATAAACCTCTCCTCTTCTAAACAGATTTGCTCAGGTATTTTGTCACAGTGACAAAAAGCTTACTAACATAAAAGCCAAATTAGAATGCTTTCTTTTTATTCATAACCCTTGAATTTACAAATTGCAATGCCCATAATTTCAAACTCATAACTCAACACTTCTAAACATGTTACATTCACCTCAGACAAATTCCACATTTTATTCTGCACTGACTAAAATCCTAATTTGTACACAACATATTCAGTGCTAAAAGCTACTTGTTAACAATGTAATTTCAATTGCTTCATCTACATTTCCTTTTTTTTTTCTCTAGAGCAATATATTGGAAAAACTAACCTTAACACAAACAATCCTGTTTGCAAACAAATATGTTTCTCAAATTTTTGCATTGGTTCACAAACTCTGCATTGGGTAACAAAGAAAACTATGGCCATCTTCTCCAGAACCACAGAACAAACCAAGTTTGTAAACCCATGGTACTACTGTACTACTAAGCACTCAAGTTTTCTATTAAAATAATTATTCGCTATAAATACTGTATGTATTTAATTATTTTTTGTGTATGAACTACCGCAAAATTTTAAGATAAGCAAAATATATTAATTATAACTTATTCTTTTTTCTCCTTTTTAAAATGAGACAAGAAATCAGGTAAAAACTGACTCCAAATTTTCTCTTCACCCGTGTTTTAGGGAAAAGTAACATCTGTATCTATATCTATATCTAACATTTACACATAAACATCACATTTTTTTTAACCAAGTAGTTTTTGATAAATGTACTCATTTCTGACTGCATTTATGTGCTCCTCAAGGAGTTCATCTCTAGGACAGAACAGCAAAAGACCTACACATGGAAAGCCAAATAGCTCCATGGAGTGGCACCATGGACAAATGCACCGACAGGTGCATCAATGGGGCATACAAGAGGAACAGGTAACACAGCCCAGAAGAGGGGACAAAAGTGTGGACACAAGCATTTTCGTCCAAGTCCAGAATCCAGTCTAGTCTGCTACTGACTAGATCTATGACTTAGTAAATTTAATAAATGACTCTAAACTTCAACTGCTGACTTCATAAAACAGAGAGAGAGGACAAACAGTTGAGCTAAATGAGCCTTTTAGGCTCTTTAGCTACTCTATGAGTTTAGCTTATTGGGATGGTTACAATGGACATAAAAATGCCCAAGGAGGCCATAAGGCCACGTGAGGGCTTCGCACCGGAAGGCAGGAGACAACATCCAAGAAGAAGACTAGGATTGAAGCTCCTCCAAACAGAGCAAGCAGCCAAAGCACCTTCAAAGAAAAACAGTGGAAATGGTTCTGAAGAAAAGCAGCTGCAACAAGTCTCCTTTAAGGGAGTACTGGGAATTGAACTCAGGACATCACACTTGCCAAGTAGTCTGATAGCATGGTGGATTTGTGGGGTTATCAAGCATCAAATCAGCCTCTATACCTGGAAGGAATCCTGAAACAAGAAATATAATGGAATGAAACAAATAAAAGGACCCCGCGCTCTGGCTGAATCCCAGCACACGGAAAGGGACTTTCAGCCTGCTCACAGGTGGTAAGACCATGCGCTGCATCCCAGACTAGCCTGGGCCGCACACAGGGACAGGGCCCAACTGGGCCATGCCCAGCGAACACCAAGCAGTGAGCAGGACCCAGATTCCAGCCTTCGGCCCAGACTGCGCACTCTGACAGAATCCCAGCACACAGAAAAAACTTGGAACTTAGCTCCCAGGCAACGAACTTTGGACTACAGCAGATTAACTGTACCAGTGTGGTGAGTATGCCTCTAAAATAGAGGTGGACAGTGGGTAAATAGGACCAGTAGTAAAGCCTCCTCCAACTAACTGTAAGACCTTGGTAAGTCTGAAAAGAGTGTGGGTGATTCCCTCTCACACACAGAAAACATTAGGCAGAGTGAAAATGGCAAAACAAAAAAGCAAAATGCAGTCTCAAACATCTAGTCCACCAGAAGCAAATGCAGGAGATATTGAAATAGAGGACCCCAAAAGTAATACACCGGGAACCTATGAAAAGATAGCAAGGGAAATAAAAAAACAACTCCATGAGGCTATAGAGGCAATCAAATTAGAAGGACTCTCCCATGTAAAGACAGAAATAACAACCTTAGTAAGAGCACAGCTAAAGAAGAAATCGAGAAAAAAGTACAGGAGCATGGGAAACTGACTGAAACCTTGAATGAACCATATAAAAAGTATGCAGAATTCATGAAAAAAAAACTCAAAGAGACATCCAAGAAACAAAAAATTCTAAGCAAAGATTGCAAAACTGCTTAAATGAAGCTGAGGATAGGATTTCGGACCTTGAGGGCAGGATCACAACTAGTGATCGTGAAAGGATAGAACTTTAAAAAATAACAAAGCAGCATGAAGTAACAATCCAACAGCTTCAAGATGATGCCAAGAGAAAAAATATACGATTGATAGGCATCAGTGAAGAGGCAGGAGTCAATGCAAATGACGTAGCCAAAATATTCACAGAAGTAATAGAAGAAAATTTCCCAAACATGGGTAAAGAATCTGATATGCAGATAAATGAGGCATATAGAACACCAGTCACAATCAACATAAATCCACACCCATACACATAATAATTAAGATCTCAGACTGCAGCATAAAAACAGAATACTGAAAGCTGTTAGAGAAAACACACAACTCACCTATCAAGGAAAGTCCATTAGAATCACAGCAGACTTTTCACACAAACCCTCAAGTCAAAAAGAGCTTGGAGTGAGGTGTTTCAAGCCCTGAAAGAAAACAACTTGCAGCCCAGACTGATGTATTCAGCAAAACGTTCATTTAAATTTAATGGAGAAAGAAGATACTTCCATGACAAAGAACAACTGAAGAAACTCATGTCCACCAAACCAACCCTAGAAAGAGTACTGAAAGACATACTAGACAAAGATAAACATAACCACAATCCCCAAAACAACAACAGAAAGAAAGCACCAGGTAGGATAAGCAATTAAATACGGGGAAAAGCAGAAAGCAAACAACTGGAACATTACATGGCAAAGGCAAGCCAGTACATATCAGTGATATCCATAAATGTAAATGGCTTCAATTCACCTATAAAAAGAAAGAGATGGACAGAATGGATCAAGAAACATGATCCCACAATATGCTGTATACAAGAAACACATCTGACCCCAAAGGAAACTCATAGATTAAAAGTCAAAGGATGGAAAACAGTACTGCACGCAACAGGAACCCAGAAAAAAGTGGGGGTAACTATTCTAATTGCAGACACTGTGAACTTCAAAACTAAAATGATTAAAAGAGATAAAGAAGGTCACTACATACTCGTTAGTGGAAAACTAACAATTATAAAATATATATGAACCAAAGAGGAAGAACTAACAATTATAAATATATATGAACCAAATACAGGAGCACCCAACTATGTAAGACAGATACTAATATTAGGACATGAAAAACCAAATACACAAGAACACAGTTATAACAAGGTATCTTAACAGTCCATTGTCACAAAAAGATAGATCAACTAGACAAAAAGTCAGCAAAGAAATAACAGAACTGAATCATACCTGTGAACAATTGGACTTAGTAGATGTCTACAGAATGTTCCACCCAACCACATCAGAAAACACATTCTTCTCAGTAGCGCATGGGACATTCTCCAAAGAGACCATATATTATCCCATAAAACAATCTTAAGTAAATGCAAAGATACTGAAATCATCCCATGCATAATATCTGACCATAGTGCACTGAAATTGGAAATTAATGGCAAAAGAAATTGCAAAACCTGCACAAATACATGGAAATTAAACAACAACCTTTTGAACAACCAGTGGGCTACAGATGAAATTAAAGAAGAAATAAAGCAATACCTACAACTCAATGAAAACTCAGAAACAACATAATGTAATCTATGGGATGCCATGAAAGCGGTCTTCAGAGGGAAATATATAGCAATAAATTGTCATATCAAGAAAACAGAATAAGCACAAATAAACAACCTAATGTTCCATCTCAAGCTTCTAAAAAAGAA